>PVKH010003361.1:0-18296 GCA_004027955.1 Chaetophractus vellerosus
CAGGGATTTCAAGTCCATACCGACTTCCTGAGCAGAGAACTGGCATGTTAACACAGCCGGGGTTGTTTTATGGTCTCTAAAGCACCTGGGTTCTGAGGTATGTGCGTGGGAGGTGAGCCTGAAGCCAGCTGAGAGGAGTGTTCCAGAGTCCTGGGAGACTTTGCAGGAGGAGCCAAGGAAGTGAGTGTGGAGGGTCTGAGCAGCCAAGCAGGGCTGGGACGAATGTTCCGGATCAGGCAGCCAGCCAGGCATGGGCGCTGGGCCGCACATGCTGCACCTGCCTAGCTATTCAGGGTCCCAGGATGGAGCAGTCAGGTCGCCCGTGGGCAGCGAGACCTCACATGAGGGGCTGAGAAGCCAAGTGTGAGAACCCCCGGCCAAGGAAATTGTGTTGGAGAAAGATCACCTGCACAGGTGAGTGGAGAGCGGGCTCAGCTTGGTCAGCCGTTGCTTACAGAAAGACCGTCCAGGTCAGGTCTCATGCTTGGCGCGGTCTCAAAAAAGATAAGCCCTGGAGGCTCCCACCGAGATCCCCAAGCGGGCAGAGCTCTGGAGAGGTGTCCTCGTTCTCCAGTGTGCTGGAGAGAAGGCCACACCTTCATGGGAGCGCATTCCTGGCCCAGCTGCATGGAAGCCGGCTGCTCCGGGCCCTGCCGCCACCTCAAGCCCAGTGAGTGGGCTGGCAAGTCGGCGTCCCGTCCCAGAGCTGGAGCTGGTGGCATTCATCACACTAGGTCACCGCACAGGGCAGCCAAGGCTGCAGCCTCTCCCTGCCCAAAGATGTGCTGGTCAACGCCACAGAGCTCCTGGCTCTCCCCCATCCTATTCTGGAGGATCCTTTCTCAAGAAGCAAGAGTAGGGAACATCTCCTATCTCTGAGTGTCCCAAGAATAGAGCAGCATAACCGCAAAAGCAAGAAGCTGCTGTTCAGTGTGGAAGACAGCAACAGAGGGCCTGCCCCGCTTTTCTCTCCACTTTGCTTTAAGAGTGTATGCTGGTTTTAATTCCCAAGCTGCCCTGCTGGCTTCTCAAAATAATAGAAAATAAAATAATTAGCAGCTGGACTAGCAGTGGGGCACAAACTGCTCGACGTCATGCTACTGGCTGGCGGTCTTAAAAGCTAAAATTAACTTCAAAGTAAATGTGAAATTTTAAATTATATTTCTAACTTCTGAAAAGTTGATGCCACAACTTCATGGAAGGGCGAAATTACTATGCTTGCCTAGCTCTTGGCCTTGTGCACAGAAACCACCCAATGGATGTTTGAGGAATGAACTCAGATCCCCTCTTTTCCCTTGTGGGGAGTGGGTTGCAGATAGAGCCGGCAAGGACATTGTGCACGCCAAAGGTGGTTAGGGTTTGGGCTTCTGTCATCTCCTCTGCCTGTTTATGCAAAATCCAGAGCCAGATGGTAATACGAGCTCTACACGCACGGAATTTCTAAACTAAGGATTTCTAAATTAAAGGATTAAGAAGGAATGCCACTGCCTGGAGTTCTACAGCCTGCGGTGTCAGTTTGTCAGTTCTCTTCCTGAATACTTCGCTCGAGTTTTTTGTGGCGCATCAGTGTATGTTTCACACACAGAGACTTAAAACAGCACACCTAGCTACATGCCGCCAAATGCTTATGTGCAGATGTGAAAGATGTTAGGTAAGGATTGCACGTGGGCTGGAAGGTGCAGGGATGAAGAACTGAAAAATTAATTGATCAGGATGAGTTTTTCCTTACATTATCCAGAGTAATGATTTCACAGATTTAACCAATATTCTTGAAGAGGTGGAAAAGAAACAGAAGTGGAGACTCAGAAATCTGGATTCTCCCTAAACATACTGATTAGCTGGTGTATGAGTCAGCCAAAGGGGTGCCTTTGCAAATATACCAATAACTGGTTGGTCTTTATAAAGGGTATTTATTGGGGTAGAAGTCCACAGTTACCAGGCCACAAAGCATCAGTTTCTTCCCTCACCAAAGTCCATTGCCACATGTTGAAGCAAGACAGCTGCTGACGTCTGCCAGGGCTCAGGCTTCATGGGTTCCTCTCCGCCTGGGGCAGCATTTCTCTCTGGGCTTAGCACTTCCTCCACAAGGTCAGCTGTAGACTATCAGGTGAACAGCTCACTTCTCTTCTCCTGGGGCGTCCTCTCCAATATCAGAACTGCTTCTCAAAAATCTGCTTCTCAAATCTGCTCCCTCTGTCTTTTGCCTTGCCTTTTATACTGGAGACCACACCCACTGAGGGGCAGGCCTCAATTCCCTACTTACTTGGCCCAGTTAACACCCTAATCATAACCCAATCATGCCCAGATAAACAGATCAGTTTACAAGCATGATTCAAAATCGATTTTTGAAATTCATAATTACATCAGACAGCCACAGCTGGTAAACTAGCAACAACCAAGTGCTCAACTCTCTGGTATCGGCTCTCCCCATCCCCCACACTTATTCTTCTTTTGCATTTGATTTACACACTTGAATGTGTGGGTCCTTTCTTTCATGGTTCACACTTTTAATGTTTTAGGTTTTACTTTGGAAATATTTCCCTATGATGAAACCATAAAATATTTTCCTATAAGAGTTGAAAATGTTTCTTGTAATTATTACATCACTTATTTATGTATCATGCAAGTGAGAAAATACTCCCCTTTAGTTTTTCATGTGGATAAACAATTTCCCAGCACCAATTATGAAGTAGCCCGTCCTTCTTCCAGTCTGATTAATACCTCTGTCAACTGCCAAGCTTCATATATGCATGGCTATATTTCTGGTCTTTATTATCTGTTCTATTGATCTATGGACTATGGCTTTACCAATACTACAGTATCTTTATTATCATGGTTATATAATAAATTTTGATAGTTAATAGGGCAATTATCTCTCTCTTTTTTTTTTTACTTCCTTCAGCAATGTTAAAATCTTCTTGAGAAGCCCAGTAAGTATTTGTATTGGAGTTGCACTGAATCTGTATATCAGTTTAGGAAAAATAGATTTCTTTAAGATATTTAGTATTCCAATCTGTAAATATATTACTCATTTACTTCCACTTTAAAGTATTTTAATAAAATTTATAATTTTCTTCAAAAATATTGTAAGCAAAATCTTATGTACATTATTGTAATTAGTATATTATTTGAAATTACTACCAAACACACAAAATGCCAAACAAATATCAATAAAATGAATTCAATAAAAATGAGCTTAAAAGGTGACAATAGAACATTTTGAACAATTTGAGCTTATTTTAAGAATGCAAGATACTTTAACATTAGAAAACTAAGTTTTCTAATAAAACAGTTTTATTTTTTGCTGGTGTATTAAAATAGATTTCTATATATTTTATATGTAGTAAATGTACTAATTTCTCTTATAGATTCTAATAGCTTGAAGATTTTCCATAGAAAAAGTCATATTGTCTGGAACAAGAACATTGTAACCAATTTCATTACAAATTTTATAACTTTTATTTATTTTTCATGTGCTATTGCAATGGCTAGGACCTTCACTAAAATGTGAAATAAAAAGCTGTATCAGCAAATACCTTCAATTTGTTTCTAATTTAAAGAGATGGTTTTCATAATTCATTTTCACCTGTGATATTTCTGTAGATGTTTTAGTAGATTTTCTTTATCAGGTTAAGAGAATTTTCTTCCTTCCCTAATTCAAAATATATTTTTTTAAGTCAGGAATCGGTGTGGACTTGTAGCGAATGCTTTTCTGCATCTATTATAATATCTATATAAATTTCTCATTTATCCATTAAAATAGCAAATTGCTTAGTTTTCTAATGTTAAAGTATCTTGCATTCTTAAAATAAGCTCAAATTGTTCAAAATGTTCTATTGTCACCTTTTAAGCTCATTTTTATTGAATCCATTTTACTGATATTTGTTTGGCATTTTGTGTGTTTGGTAATAATGTCAGCCTGTTAGTTTTATTTCTCATCATGCCTTTTTCTGATTTATGCATCATATTTTTAAAAGCCTCACAATATTAGCTGGATAATGTTCCTGCCCCCCTTTCTCTCTCTCTTGGTATGGTGGTTTGGAGCTTTTTGTACCACAGAAAAACATGCTCACAAATTTAATCCTTTCCTGTTGGTATGAACCCACTGTAAGTAGGAAATTTTGATGATGCTACTTCAGTTAAGGTGTAGTGTAGCCCAATCAAGATAGGTCTTTTTTTAAAATTAATTAATTATTTATTTTTTATATATCTGTATACATTTTTAGGATACATTGATTACACAAATGTTACACAGAGATTCCAGGAGTACCCACCCCTCCCACAACCCCCCACATGCACATCCCTAAGTGTGGCATAATGCCTCTGATAGTTACACACATTTTGGGGCTTTGCCATCAGACAAGATAGGTCTTAATCCTACTACTGGAGTCTTTTATAAGAGAATGAAAATCAGACACAGAGAGAGAAAACTATAGAGGGAGCAGCTAGAAACCGAAACCAACAGAACCCAGGAGAGAAGGGAGAGACCAGGAGATGCTGCCATGTGTCTTACCATGTGACAGAGGAGCCAGGTATCTCCAGCAGCCAGTCCCAGAATTCCACAGTCTTTGGCGAAAAGCGCTACCACGATGACACCTTGCTTTGGACTTCCTTTTGGCCTCAAAACTGTAAGTTAATAAATTCTCATTTTTAAGCCACGGCATGGTATTTATTTGAGCAGCCTGGAAACTAAAACACTAGGGAAATGTTTATGAGATTATATTTATCTGATTTTGAATAATTGCTAGACTTTGCCTGTAAACAAAGTTTAGACATAATTAGTTTTAAGGGAGTGTTGAACTATTAGTTCTTGTTCCTCAAGGGATTTAGGATTACCCTAAATTTCTGTGACCTCTCAGTTCAGTTTAAGTAGATATTTTATAAGAAACAATCAGATTTCAATCTAAATGTCTTCATTTATTGACATGACATTTTTATAAAGTTTTATGAAGTTTAATTTTTAAAAATCTCCACTATATCTTTTGCCATGACCTCTTTTTTTATTTCTAATACATTTGAGGATATTTTCCTTTTATTCATCAATCTCACCTGATATCTTTTATTTCATTTATCTTTTAAAGCATTATCCCTTGGATTTGTTGATCTTCTTTATTATATACTTAATTTCAATTTAATTAATTTTGCCCATATCTTTATTTTCTCTTTCCTTTTTAGTTTTGTACCTTTTTTCTGATTTCTAAGGTTGAGTATTTAGGACATGAATTTTCTTAGCATTTATTCTTTTCTTATATGAACAATTAAATAAATTATTTATTTACCTCAAATTAGTCATTAAATTCTTTCCAAAGATTTTGACACGTACTATTTTTATCATCATTCCATTTTATTCTAAAGCATTTCATTGGAGTATAGTTTACAAAATTCACCCTTATTTAATGTTCAATGATTTTTAGTAAATATACAGATTTGTACAATCACTACAATTCAATTTTATAACTTTTTCATCACCGCAAAAAGTTCTTTGTGCCTTTTTCAGCCATTTTATGAAGAATGTTTCATGTGTGCTTGAAAAAAATGCATTCAGATGTTGTTGGGTAGAGTTTTAAATAAACATCAGTTGATTCAAAATTTAATTCTTGTCTTCTCTATCATTAGCATTTTCTACTTAGTTTCTCTCTATAATATCATGAGTGAATAATTTATTTATGAGTGTTGAATTGTTTATTTCTCCATTTGACTCTGTCAGTTTTCAAGTCATGCATTTTGGGACTCTGTAGTGTCTATACACTTAAAATTGCTGTATCTCCCTAACATTTTAATACTTTTATAATTATGAGATATATTATCTCTTTTTCTCTCTGGTCATATTTCTTGTTCAAAAATCTAATTTGATAATAATATAGCAACTCTAGCTCATTGATAGTAACTGTTACTTTCAACCCATTTGTGCCTTTGAATCTAAAGTTTTTCTCTAGTAAATAACATATAATTGGAACTTGTGATCTTGTGTTTTATCCAGTTTTATTTTATTTTTATTTTTTATCCAGCTTTAAAATCTCTACATTTTTATTGGAATTTCAGTCCAGCCACATTCAATGCAATTCTTGATATATTTGGATGTATGCCTGCCATTTTCCCATTCATTATCTCTATCTTTGTTTCTCCTTCAATTCCCTCTTTTGTATTAAAATGTTTTTAATGTACTCTTTCAATTCCTCTAGTGATATTTAACTCTATTTTTTCATTTGTTTACTTTGTGATTGCTCTAGAGATTACAATATACATCTTAATTTATCTCAGTCTATCTCAGATTAATATTGACTTAATTCTAGTAAAATATAGCAATTTTGCTCTAATGAGGCTATATTTCCTCCCTTCCCTACATCTCTATATGTTATAAAGTATACAATACAGTTTTAAAATTATTTCTTTTTTAAATTTAACTTGGTATTGTAGTAACATACCCAACTCAAAGTTTCTCATTTTAACCATTTTCAAGTGTTCATTTCAGTAGTATTAATTATACCATATTGTGCTACCATCAACAGATGAATGGATAAACAAAATGTGGTATATACACACAATGAAATATAATTATTTCTATATACAAGCATAAATTTTTTAAAGAAATCATATAGGCGCAAAAGAAAAATATATAAACACACACATATGATCTTTTATATTACTCATACCCTAATAGTTTTCATTTATTCCTGTAGATTCAGGTTACCATAAATTCTCATTTCCTTTATTCCTAAAGTTCTTCCTCTACTGTTTCATGTAACACAGGTTTCAAGCAATGAATTTAGTGAGTCTTTGTTTACCAGGGAAAGTCTTTATTTCACCTTCATTTTCAGAGGATGATTTTGTTGGAAATTGTATTTTTTGTTGAAGATTTTTTCAATCACTATAATATATAATACTAGAATATATTATTCTACTGACTACTGACATCTATTATTTCTGTGGCAAGCCATCCATTATTTATTCCTCTTTGTATGTCAATTTTCTCTTGCTACTGTCCAAATTTCTTCTCTGTCTTTCGGCAATTTGGTTTTGATGTATCTAGGTGCGGTATACTCAGGTTCCTTGAACGTCATAGATCAGGAAACATAACATTCTGATCAAATTTGGAAACTTTAAAGCTGTTAATTTTCAAATATATTTCCCTTTACTCTTTTTTTAAAATTTTTTATTATTAATATATCTATATATATTTTTAAGATACATTGATTACACAAATGTTACACAGAGACTCCAGGAGTACCCATATGCCTCCCCCCCATTATCTCCCCTCTTTCTGGTACTCCTGTTTCATATATGTTGGAATGTTTGATACTGTCCTACAGGTCTCTGAGGGTCTGTTACTTATTTTTCAGTATTGTCCTCGCTATACTTTGTGTTAGATCATTTCTGTTATTTTTATTAAATTTCACTGATTTTTTCTTCTACCATCTCAGATCTCCTTTCAAGCCCATCTAGTAAATATTTCAGTTATTGTACTCTTCAACTACAGGATTTCCATTTGTTTCTTTGTTATAGTTTCTATTTTTCTGTTGAGATTCCCTATTTGTTGAGTCATTGTCATTATGTTTCCCTTTATTTCCTTAAACACATTTATAATTGATGTGTTCAGTTCTTTGTATGTGAAAGCCAACATTTAGACCCACTCAGAGCCAGTTGCATTGATTCCTTTTTATCCTGAGAATGGCTCTCAATTTACTGTTACTTTGCATATCTTGTATTTTTTTTTTATAAACTGAACATGTTAGATAATATTTTAATAGTAACTCTGGATTCTGATGTTTTTCCCTGAGTTATTTTTAACATGTCTGTACTCATCAAACAGAATATGTCTCTCCTATGTTGTGCAGCTACTGATGTCTTTGTACAGAATGGGTTTTTTTTTATCTTATTATTTTTATTTTGAGTCTCTTTTTCTATGAGTTGTCTTTCTTCCTGGGTAATTTCATACCTTAATGAAATGGTCAGTTAGTGATAGGTCATTGGTTATTCTCAAACATGTAAAGTCCATAAAGCTAACACTTTGCTAATGGATCTGTGTGTGATAGCATACTGTTTGTTAGAAAACTAGTTTGAATTTTATTTAAATCCAATATTATAATCTGTTCCTTTTTTAAACTAAGTTAAATAATTGCATGTTTACTGTAATTACTGTTGTATTTTGAATTATTTTGATTATATTATGTGAAATCTATTTATAAGGCCTCCTCTTACGTTTATTTTCTTATGGAGGTGCCAAAATTTAAAAAAATAAATTCTCCTTCTAATCTTTTGGAAGGTATGGACTATGTCCATTCTTTTAATGGCTAAATAGAAAATTTTAATATGTGTACTTAACGTAATAATCCCATGGAAATAAATACATTTAACTTCCTTCCAAACAATACAAATTTTAAGTAGAAAAATTAATGTAATAGAAAGTATTTCATTATAAAAAGCATAAATGGATAGAAGAATAAAAATAAATAGAGCACTCCATAGCCAACAACTTCTCTAATAACACATATTTGTCAGATATTTTAGTTATATCTGTTTTTCTCCAAATTGTTAAAATAATAATGGTTATTATTACTCTTTTGTTGTTATGTTTTTAAAATAATGCTTGTTTAAATTCACCATATGCTTACAATTTCTTTTCCCTTGTTTTTGCATTTTTTGGCATCTTCTTTGCATCTATTTTTATTACCATTCCATTTTGCATCTCTGGAAAGAGATCATTTTGTTCAGTGTCACTGGTTTGACAATGACCTTAATTTTGCATGAGGCCTTTTTGTTTGAATGACATTTTGTTGCACACACAATTCTAGATTGGAAGCATATTAATAAACTGTGTTTTGCCTTTGATTGCTTTTAAAAGCCTGGTCTTTGTCTTCAAGGTTCTATAGTTTTACTAGAACAAATCTAGAAGAATATTTCTTTTCTTTTTTTTTTTTTTTTTTTTTTTTTTTTTTTTTTTTTTTTTTTGTCCTGTATGGGACTTATTTTACACATGTATTTAAGAGTAAGTCATGAATTCTGGAAAGTTCTCTGTCATTGTTTTGTCAAATACAATTCTCTCCTAGTGTTTGTATTTTCTCTTCCTGGAACTCTGATTAGATGTATGTCAGACCTCCTCATTTTAACTCCATGCCTTCTAACCTATATTTTACATTTCCTATCACTTCCTCTCTTGGCTGCATTCTGGGTCATTTCTCTATCTTCCAAATTTCTATCTCTTCTTCAGCTGTGTCTAATTCTATGAATACTCAATCCACTGTGTTTATTTTTCTATTCCAGTAATTTAGTTCTAGTTCTAGTGATTTCTTTTGCACTTTTTCAGATATAAAATTTTCTTTGTTAATTTTTCATTTGCAAATTGATCTTATTTCCTTAAATATTTTAAACATTGTTACTTTATATTATGTATGATAAATCAAACACTACAATTCCTTTACTGTTTTCTTTTTTCTGCTGCTTTTTCTCATGTTGTATTTTGTTTTTTGTTTTTCATAAATTTTTAAATTGTAAGCACATATTGATTTACCTTAATCTTGAGAATTCTCAAGGACTCAGGTTAATAGTATTTGCTTCTAGAGAAATTTTTATTTACTTCTCTTATTTGCCTTGGGTTGCTATCAACTTAGTACCTATTCAATTTAGTTTGTTTGGATTTCCTGTACACTACAGATAATAAAATTTGAAAAATCACTTTGTCTGAAAGCAAAATATGGTCACAATTCTTAAATTTACATTACTTTCTCTCCTGGAATCATGACTGCACTTGAAAACAAGCAGATTTTTTCCACCCCACTGTGATAAATACTGCTAATCACCTATCTGATATTTATTTTCTCTTCTTTCTTGCTTAAAGAATTTTATCTGAGGAATATCCCCAAACCTAACTAAAGAGTTTTTTTTTTTTTTGGTCAGGTGCCTTTGCAGCTAGAGATGGTCAATGGTATAAACTTCTGGCCAGTAAGGCACACGTAGAATTCCAGCTCATGGAATTCCCAGTAAGTTTTCATTTTCTTTACAAAAAGAGACAGACTTGTTTAGAATATCATATTGCAAGTATATGGACAGAGGTGAAGCCCGGGTCTCTCATGGAATATTGTAGTCAGTCCTGGACTTATTGCAAGAGAAGCCAGCCCTTATTTAGTTAAGTCACTGTAGTTTGGTTCTTATTACATGTCAAACACAAACCTCTCTGAAACCTCCTGCCTTTCACTGAGGGTATGAACTTCAACAGTCCTAGCTACATGTGGAGACTCAGTTTACTTCTCTCCATTGCTCAAACCAGATATTGGCCATTCAGGGCAACTGGAGACTATAAAACACACATCTCCTGATTCCTGAGCCCTAGCGTTGGCAAATATCCTTAGAATGGCTGTGGATCATTCTTTTTACAAAATTTTTAGGAGGTACTGGGGATTGAACCCAGGACCTTGTTTGTGTGAGGCAGGCATTCATCCACTTTGCTATACCCACTCCACCATCTCTCTGGTTTTAACCCTTGTTTTTATGACTTTTTGGAATTCGGCTTGGGGGAGTCCTTAGCTCCTCTGTACCTGATTCCTCTAGAAAGTGGAGATAAAACTAGTGCTGTGTCATCCTCAGAGGACGGTGGTGGGGTTGAAATGAGTTAGTTCATGGAAAGCACTTGGGCAGCTCCCTACCATGCAGTGTGCCCCTAACGAAGAGTCATCCCCAAGAGCAGGTGGTGGGAGTGGAGTCAGAACTGCACACTCAGTCTTCCCGGGTGACGGCGGCTGGTGCTAGTTGTTGCTGCTTACAGAGATCTCCAGGGTGAAGTGAGGTAAGTGGAAAGGTGGACGGGCAAGGTGGTGCCTGGTGTCAATGTGGCTGAGCTATACCGCCCAGCTATCCAAAACTCATCTATGTGTTGCTGTGCAGGTGTTTTGTACAAGTGGCCAAACATCTACAACTAGTTGACTTTACATAAAGGAGATTATCTTGATAATCAGAGTAGACTTCATCCAATCAGTTGAAAGCCCTTAAGAGCAAAACTGAGGTTTCACTGAGGAAAAAGAATTTCTGCCTGTGGTTGACAGAAACAGACCCTGCCAAAGAGTTTCCAGCCTGCCCTTTCTGACAGCCAAAACTCTGTATCTGAAACCTTGCCTAGCAACGCACTATAATTGCATAAGCCAATTCCTTAAGTCAATCCCCCCCCCGCCTTACTCTTTTTCTCTATCTCTTGATAGAATAGAATAGATAGATAGATAGATAGATAGATAGATGATAGATGATAGATAGATAGATTATATAAACAGAGGTATAAACGTAATATAGATGCAGATATATAGAGATATGTCACCCCAGTTCTGTTTCTCTGGTGGAAGCCTGGAGCCTGACTCATGCAAGACATCAATGCTAATGATGAAGTACTGAACAAGATGGTATGAGGAGAAAAGGAAGATAAGGCGGCAGGGGCTAAAGACACAGAGAAGGGGAGCATGGCATTAACCAGGAGATCTGTTTTCAGCAAAATATTATTGACTAATCCAATACAAAGAGAACTCATATTTAGATTACCAGCGACAAAGCAGTGGAATTAAATCAAGAATTACTAACATGCTATTTATTGATGAAAAATGCTATGGAACATGAAAACAATTCTGGAAAATTCAGGCTCAAAAACACCTAGAAAAATCATGTTTTGGGCCTGGGGTCACCCACCTCAGTCATTTGTACAGATTGAATTGAGTGGGGTATAACTGCACTAGCCTGGAATCAATGAAGCCCCTTCTCAGGAAATGCTCTTCTCTGTGAATGGGATGTGAAAAGAGAGGAATAAATAGATAATATACTTCTTTGGGTGTCTGGAGAATTTGCAGGATAATGTCTGTAATGAAGTCTAAGCTTCTTAAAAATAATCCTTACAAAATCACACAGGGAGACTCATTATAGTGGTGTCCTCAGGAGTAGCCAAGCCAGGTGAGAAGTGCTCAGTGTATAATGATGTCCTAGTGGTATGTAGAGAAACAGACTCCCACGGACACAGTTCGAGCAGCCCTTCTATTGCACAGCAATCAGGGAAGGTCATTTAACACCAGGGCTCCAGTGCGGGACTCTTTTCTGTCCTGGAGGAACCCACACTGTGCTGCGGTCTTTGTGGCATCTCTGAATCTTCCTTCGATTGTTCGTTTAACAAACTCTCACTGAGACCCTTCTTTGTGCAAGGTGATGGGTAAACTGTCCTTTCCTTCAATTAGCTTACAGCATCTCATGCTAGTGCTCATATTAAACACACACAAATAAGTAAAACCACAAAATGAAAACTCCTGTGAGTGCTATGACTTTGTTGTTTCTGTGTTGGGCAGTGACCTGGGAACATACAGCCGATACTCCTGAAGTTCTGCTTCTGCTCCCCAGAGGAGCAAGAGCACCTGATCTAAGTGTGTCCAGAATAGGGTATTTCCATAAAGTCATATCCTAAAAATGATTTCCATGATTTCATCCCAAAGGCAGGAAATGACTGAAAGGCTTTCTAATAAACGTATGTGTCAACTATCCAAGCACTGTGGGCATGCACTTTGGTGTCCCTGCCCCAGATTCCCCATCTGTGAGTGGATGGGATTGCGAGCTGACTCAGCACCTGGGGCAGGTGCTGTATTATGTGCTTGCTACCACTATCATTACTCCCCTAAATTCCAGTTTCCCTTTGTTTCTCATAGACAGTTTCCTGAAATGGGGACAAGGCAAGCTTGGCTTTTTCACCCAGGCTGACACTGTTTCACGGAGCCAGTTCCAGCCATCATCCACAATGCTAACGGACATGGCTTTGCTAAATCCTGCCACACCTGATGAACCTGATGACTTGGGTATAATGACAATGTCCCTAAGCTGCTGCTTTTTTCTTTCTTTCTTTTTTTTTTTCTGGTCTACATGCATTCCCCTAAACGTGTCCCCACTGGGTACTGAGAAGTCATTTAGCTGCTACTCACTAATTAGCCATGCTTTGGGGGGAAGGATGGACCATTTAAGTGGTTTCTTGCTCCCCAGGCTTTTTCCCTCAGTAATAATTAAAAACCAAGGGCTAGATATTTAAACTGTTTTGCAGAAACGTTGGCCCACCATTCCCCCGCAAATGTCAAGAGTGCATGAAGTGTGATACTTCAAAGCACCTCTGGAAAGTTTGCAGGCTTGGGACTGCGCAAGAGAATGTAAATGAGTTCTGTATTCAAATGACCAGGAAAGATGAGTTTACACAATGGGAGAAAAGGTACTGGTCATGGTTGCAATTAAGACTCACTATATACGAAAGGCGTTCCTTAGGAAGGACAATACCAATTTTTCTTAAAATCATAATGAATATTTATTTTACTGTTATCACAAGTGTGCAACTTTTAATAAAGGCCATATTTGAAATTTTAAAATTAAGCTAGCTATATTGCCACTTGGACAGGTTAATCTTGCAGTATCCCTTTTTAAAATATTTCCCAGCACAAATGTAACATTTTACTCTCATAATAATCATCTAAACTAGAAAGTATACTTTCTGTGGAATAAATTGTATCTTGTGTAGGGTTATGGAAATGGATATATTTCATTGGTTACTATAAACTTTCAGAACTAAGACATTTGGCTTTAGTGTAAAATGCAGACATAAAATCCTATGTATAGTTTTCTGTATAATATCTTGATTATATATATATATAAATCAATAGCTAATGAACCTTAGTGTTGAAAAACTAAGAACGTGCCTCTAAAATAGGGGTTCTTAGCCTCTTTTGTCCACGGACCCCTTTGCCAGTAGGTGAAAACCACAGACCCCTTTACTACCTCCACACGATACTGTGTGTTATTTAATAACTATACCACACCTGCACCGACACACCCCCACAAGAATAATGTTTTGTTTATTTAAATTCAAGCTCACAGACCCCTTGTTAAGAGCCCTGCAGACTTCCACACACACCACAGCAGCAGGCTCAGCGAGGGGCCCTGTGCCAGCACCTGTGCCCTCACCTGGAGCCTGTTAGCCAGCCCCGCTCTCGGCACACCTGAGGCTTGTTGGCTCGGAGGCTCTGAAGCTGAAGCCCAGCCCCCAGCGGCCCTGATGCAGCTAAAGCTTGGGAACCACTGAGCTGTGGAAACTCAGGGCATCGGCCAGCTTATTGATCTTCTCCTGATGAACAAAAATCTACCAACCAAGGACAGTTGCAGTTCCAGAAAAATTGATATACGTGGTGAGACATTTTGTTGGAATATATTATTTGCTTCATGCCTGCTGAAGTATAAAAAAAAAACTAGTCATTTAAAAATAAACCACAAATTGATTGCCTATTAGGAATATAAGATCCCATTTGATTTCATTCAATTTCATCTTATGTAAGACTTTTACAGCATTATGATTATTATGAATTATTATTATTATTATTAATTTTTCCTACATTTCTTTTTCAGGTAGATGCTATTTACTGCAACTCTCAGGTATCCATCCATGTTTGGAGATGGAACAGTTTCTCTAATTCACACCACATTCTAGGAAGTGCTTCTCTTCTGAGACCGAGCCTTTGGCAATGGACAGCAGTTTCCAGAAAGGTGTGCAAGGCCAGTGCAGCCAGTAGAGCTGCTGATCTCTGGCGCAGAGTCTCTGCCTCCATGGCCATCAACCCCTTCTCCTGGACCACAGGCTGATCTGGGCACCTGTTCTTTCCTGGGTGGTGTTTCACCTGAGAATTCACCTGTGACAGGTATTGTCACCTGAGCATGTACCTCTTGGGCTGATGTCCATCCGCCCATTAATCAAGTAGTCCTACTGTGTGCCAGACCTGGTCAGGTGCTCAGGACTGGGGGGCTGAGGACCCCAGTCCTGCTCTCAGAGAGCAAACACTCATGAAAACACAGCGTGCTGAGGGCAAGGCGGGGACACGTGCCAGGTGCTAGGGTCTGAGGAGGCACTGAACTCGGCTGGCATCATCCTCAGTACATTGACACACACCAGCTCACAAGAGCTGATTGCTAAATTTGCAGGAATTTGGCAAGCAGGCTGTTAAAACAGCCGTTATTAAAAATTAAATAGACGTACAATTAAATACGTTATACACCACTCCCTAGTCCTTTCGCTCCATTTCGCTCTTCTGAGGGGTTGACGTCTAGCCCATGTGTACAGCGGGGACAGTAGGTGAGGGCAGCTGCCTCCTCACTCAGTGACACCTGGGGGGAGGCTGAAGTTGGCTACGTGGGGTATTTACAACTCCAAAACAGAAAACCTCCCCAAATCAGGGCTGGGCTTACTGTTTTGCTGATTGTCTAGACTTGTGATGGAGAAGTGCTAAAAAAGTGGATAAAACTCAGAAGTGTGATGTGCCTATGGCCATTACATTGCGAAAAGTGTGAAAAATCAGGGAAACATTATTTGAAGGCTATTAATGCAATTCAGCCAAGAAGCTGCTCAGATCATTCGTGAAAGAGTGAAGTTCCAACGTAGGTCTTTGTTCACTTTGGGCTTCCTCATTCAGGCACATAAAAACATCAGCTGACATTCTTGTCAGCAGTTGATGGTGGGAAATGATTTTGTAGGATTTCCTAACTCAGAAATCAGAAGAAAACCTAATTGAAGAGTAGATTCACTGGTGATAAATGTTCAACAATTGCTTGTACACCGACAGCACACGCCCAGAGATACACACACAATTTTATTGTGGAATTACTGATATACAGATGCACATCACAATCTTTACCAATAATAATGCACTCTACGTAGCTTCCACAGGGCTAGTGGATTCTCACAGAACCCTATTTTTAATGTTTGCAGGACTGTATCTATAGCCAACCGGTAGGTTTCTGATTTCTGCGTTGTAATTACTTGCCGCTTCTTCACTGGCAGCTCACCTTGTCCCCATCTGTCCAACTTCCATTGGCAGCAGACTTAGGAGGCAGGTGTGCAAGGCAAGGTGTGTGCTTACTTGCAACTACACCGAAGACATTGTCTTGGAGATGGGAAAAATGGACTAGAAGCCAGGCATTCTCCATCCTGCAACCATGACTGAAGATTAAAATAAGTTTTCAACTTGAGTAAAGACTCTTCAACAGGTGGGCAGGACTTGTAACCCGACAACCAGGTTCTGCCCAGCCTGGGGTGGTGAAGGATGAGATCAGAGCTCTAGAGCAGTGAGTGTCACTCTGCCCCCCACAAAACCCTTGGAAATCACTCTGAGGTCCTGCGGCCATGCGCACACCTGTGTCTGGGGACATCTTTCTGAGACTTCCTCATGTTAGGGGTTAAATTGTGTCCCACAAAAACGATGGGTTGCGGATGTGCCCCTCCATTCCTCAGAATGTGAGTGTCTGGAAAAAGGGTGGTTACAGATGCAGTTAGGAACGAGGTCGTCTGGGAGTAGGGTGGCTGGGGTGCTTGTAAGAAGGGGAGACCGAGGGGGGCACGGAGGGAAGATGGCCCGTGGCGCCTAGGCGGCAGGGAGCGGCAGCACAAGCCCAACAGCGCCAGGAATTGTTGGCAAATCAGGGTCCTCCCGTCCAAGTTCCAGAGGGCGGCACCTTGATTGCAGACCTCTGGTCTCCAGGGCTGTCAGAAAGCAAATGTCTGTTGTTTTAAGCCACCCAGGAAACGCATACATTTAGTCCCTCAGAACCTAGATTTGCACGAGGCTCTGGGAGGCGCTGAGTTGAGCGCGGAGCCCTGGGCGCGCCCAGGCCGGGGACGCGTCGCGCGCTGCCCGAAAGCAGCGGGATTCTGCGGAGCCCCGTGGCCCGTGGCGCCCGCGCGGTTAGGAAGGGCCACATCCTTGATGTCGATCTCATGTGGCAGGTTTGAATTTTAAAAATGCCGGACAACCGGGGCAAAATCAAAGAGTCTCCAAGCATGGGCTGCATTTTCTTCCTCTGGTCCCTTTTCAAAGCGGCCGTTGACAACGGAAACGTGGGCGGAGGTGCGGGCCGGGTGGCTGTGAGGAGGCCGAGCAGCCAGCGTCCCCGTGAGGGTCCGCTGACCTTTCCGTAATGGTGCTTGCCCGACAAACAGGCCCCGGGGCAGGGCAGGGCGGCCCCTCCCTGCCTCTTGACAAAATGAGCCCCCTTTTAAAGGGAAACAGCATTCCTGATCAAAGCGGAGACCTTGTGCAAAGGGGACAGCTGGAGTGGCCTGGCCCCTCGCCCGCGGGCGCAGCAGACACCCCCTCTTATTAAAAACAGGTCAGATCACATTCCAGGTCCAGCCTGCAAAATTAATGAGAAGCTTGCAATAAAGTAACAGCGTGGATTGGAGCCTTGCATCGCAACGTGATTGCCGGCGGATTATGTCAGCGCTGGAGCGGCAGCCTGGGCTGGTACCTGACACAGGGACAGGCGGGGAGGTTGGGAGCGCCGCGCTCCGCAGCGCGACTTCAAAGGGGCGGCCCTGCTGCTCGGTTTACACCTGAGCCAATTAGCCGGGGACATCAGAAGAGGCCTGAGAAGGGGCAACCCTGATTTCTGCGCTGGAGAGAGTCACTTGATCCCAGGTAAGGTGATACAGGGAGAAGGGCAGTGGGTGGAGCGGACGAGGGAGGGCGAGGGGCAGCGCAGGGGGCTCCGAAGGCAAAGCAGCGCCCAGAGCTGGGGCCCGGCCCTCCTGGGGGTGTTTGTGGCGCTTTTGTTGGCAACAAAGGGGCTAATTGAAATGAAACAGTCTCTAGTCTGTCTGTTGGCACATCAAATATGCTGTAAGATATGCTGATTCTTGCTCCTCCTGAATTATTGAACATCATGGTATCCAGAAACAAGACAGAAATGGGGGGGTGGGCCGGAGAGAGAGCTTATAAAAAGTGGCACTGACTTTTTAAAGATCCTCTTTGCATTTACTCCTCCCCCCACCCAAGGTACAAAAAATAACACATTCAGAAATGGAAAATTTTAAAGCATCGAATGCCCTCCCTAATTCCAAGTCAGTTCTGAAACTGCACACCTTGAGCAGGTGGAGGAAGGCTGCTGTTCCCAGGCTGGCAAACATAGGCTATTGTGTTCATATGATAAAAGCAATAAAGGAAAACACCCCATGATAAAGGGAAAGGTTAAGTAAACTTGTGACTTAGGGACCCATATCAAATCCTGGTGCCAAAACACTTCATTAATTTAAAGCCCAAGATAATGGCTTGGTTAAACTCATTAATAGCTTAAGATATGCTTTTATTTCTGCAGAAGCTGCAATTATACTATCTCTGAATTTTGCAATATGACAAAAATCTCAGGCATCTCTTTTTCCATAATGATTGCGGTACTCAAATCTCAGGAATGCGGAACCAGGCCTTCTGCACGTGGCTCTCCTTAAAGAGCCGGTCTCTGGACAGCCTGCTCTGATGTCAGCC
>PVKH010003362.1:0-25071 GCA_004027955.1 Chaetophractus vellerosus
GTATTAGATTGAGGGCTTTGATTTTAACAAGCACTTCCTGAAATCCTATAAAGTAGACTTCATGTCCACTAATTCGGATATTACAAGTATTCTGAAAACTAGAAATGTTCCCTAGTTCTAAGGGAACTCCTACCTAATCAGGAGTCTGAACAAAGGTATTTCTCATTTAAATTTAAAATCATCCCACCCATTAGACCTTATCTATGAGATCTATATCTAAATTGGCCTTTCTCATTACTTTATACCTCAATCTTAATTTCGTCTAGGCATTTTAAATAATTTTTTTGTTTATTTTTTCTCCTCCACTAGTTTACAAGCTCCCTGTCTTGTTCACTTTCTGAAGAAGATTATAACTTTTTTGTTGTTAAAAATATATTCTCTAGTGAGTTGCAATATTAAGGAAAAGGATGTATATCTCAAACGAAGGGAAGTTTTCCCCTTAATCAAAATAACATATATAAAAGATTGGACATTGTACTTAAAAATATTTTCCATCTAGCCTTAGTTAAACGAACTGCTAACACTAAGCTTAGTATTCTTCACCTAATTCCAGTCAAAATCAATTTGTGAACAGATCCCTTCTTTATACTAATCTCACCTGTGTTCATGTATTTCTTCCTGTCAAGACATGGTTAATTTTCAAGCTAAGGACCAAAGACGGAACACATACTTGGGCAACGGAGGTTCAATTCTCGTATAAAGCGAGTTATTTTTTCAGAGAAATACGCAGGTATTGTACTTATATATTTAGGCGGCGACGCAAAGGGACGCAGCCAGTTGAGCTAGGGCAAGGCAAAGGCTTTGGTGGTGGCCCCTGGCGTTGCCAAGTAAGGAAAGTCTTGTGCAAAACATATAGTAATCTTACTCTCCCCGTGCTAGCATTTATGATATTTGTCAAGGCTGCAAGTGGATGCGGAGCTCTGCCAACTCACGGAGGGGCACTGTGGTCTCCTGCTCCTATAAATTAAACCACCGCCTGGCGCTAGAGCTGCGCTTTAGTTTACAAAACGCTTTCACACGAATTATCCAACTTGACCTCACTCCTAGCTTGTGAAATGAGCGTCGCTGTCTTAATGCCTCTTTCACAGATGAGGTAAGGACCCCGACCCACAGACCCAGTCCTAAGGGCCACCGTCTTCCCGGTGGAGGAAGCAGCTTCCCGGAGGGGAAGGGCGAGCAGGTATGACGCCCGCGGCTCGCAGCCTCTCACCTGGAAGGCGGGCTGGGCTGCAGCTTCCACTCAGCAGCGAGGAACTCCACGGCGGCGACTACTTGAGGTCTCCGGGCCCCCCCATTTCCGACAGCACTCGTCCCCAGACTCCAAAATGCCTTACGCCCTCCCTTCCATCCCCCTCAGGCTCACCGTCCGCTCTCGCCACACAGCGTCTGGAAGGTACCAGGAAACTCCGTGTCCGCCAAAGCTGCCTAGGGTTTGGAACCCACGCTCCGAGGCGACCGCGGGGACGATCACCAGGCCTGCCGGCTCCCGGCTCCGGAAAGGATAAACCCGTCCTTATCTATTAGCTGACATTTCCCAGTCAGCAAGAGCTCCACTCCTTCCGCTCCCCCGCCCGCGGTGTAGGCTGTCCTGTCTCACAGCCGCGGGGGGTTGTGGGTATCTAGAAGGCGGGCTAAACTGCAAAGGAAGGAAGTAGGGGGTCAAGCCAGCTGGACTACGAGATAGAACAGGAACTACAATTCCCAGCAGGTAGCGGGGCTGTAGTCCGCGGCCGCGGAGAAGTGGAAGAAGAACCCTGCGCGCTCGGCGGGGATAGAACGTTGCTCGAGTTCGCGGGTCGAGCTGCTGGGGGCCCAGAACAGCCGCGCGCCAAAGCGGGAATCCCGGAGCCCGGAGCTCCGCAATTAATGCACGCATTTAAAACTTCGGAATCTTTGGACGCCATGCACAGGTAAACCACTTGCAAAAAGGGGCAGAGCATGAATGGACCCACTTAATTATTTTAGGCCGCGAATATTGCTACGTGCTAATACTGTTATTAATACTGTGATTATGTGAATGGTTTGCTCAGTCTTTTCTTTGGCAAAGTGCGGATGGATGTTTTAGCGAGGCGATCAGTGTGCCATTTCATTGGGCCTCCTGTATTGGGCTTTCCTACTAGAGTTTTCAATCACTGGATGGTTGCCATCGCCTCCCTTGTCTGTTTCCTCTACTGGAAGAAATTTTTGAGGCCTCTGCGTGATCGTAAATCAGGCGCCTTTTCGGTTTGTTAGGTTATTTTCTCTTTCATTCCTAGGAACTCGCCACAATTCTCTTAGCAGCTATGTAAGTTTTCTACAGTGCATAACTTGCAACTTTTTAAATGCCTACCTTGTAATTATTTACGGTGATGTTTCAAAGAAAAGGGGGTATTGTGCTTTTCTGCAGGAAACACCTCCAGGAGATTCCCGATCAAAGTAGCAACGTTTCCACCAGCTTCACGTGGGGATGGGATTCTAGCAAGACATCCGACCTTCTCTTAGGCATGGGGGTCTCCGCCCTAGAGAAGGAGGAGGTGGACAGTGAGAACATCCCGCAGGAACTGCTCTCGAACTTAGGTCACTCGCAGAGCCCTCCGCGAAAACGGCAGAAAAGCAAAGGGAATGACAAAGATTTTGTGATTGTCCGCAGGCCAAAGCTAAATCGAGAAAGCTTTCCAGGTAAGGTAGCAGGTAAAACTGACAGTCACGTAGGTGGGTAGAACTATTTTGTTCGTAAACCTTTCTTCCGGGATCTTTAGTATGGCTCCCTTTTAAAATTGCCTAACTCTGAAGTTATTTCCAGAAGAAATGGAGCAAGTCATTGCCGTTGATGTCTGCAGGAGTCTTTGTGGGTATGTCACCATTGACTTGAATACATTTCTCCCTTTTTCCTTAGAAAGGAATCTGCCTGCACATATGCATGGCTGGCTACCTTAGTGTCACTGATAAGTGGGAGCATAAACAATGATCTTTTCCAGGATTCTTTTTGTTTATATTCTCCTGCTCCATACCTCTAGGTGGGCTTTTTGCCATAATCACTTTAGGCGTTTGTTGATGAAGTGCTAAAGTATTTGAATATTAAGCTAAGTGGAGGAGACTCATCTCCCTAGGTCCCCTCCTAAGGAATAGTGATAAATGTTCTATCTCAATTCCTGCCAGCACTCAAGTTAAAAATGTGAGAGTCAGTCTAGATTCCTGCCATTCCCCAATATCTAATCAATCATTGTTTCTTTCCTCCTAAATGTTTCTCAAGCTCTCATTCATCTCTTGCCCAAACTGTTAGAATAGACTCATAACTCCCGTTGTAGCCTCCCTAGACCCATCGCCGAGAGTCCCGAGTGGTTTAAATGAAATGTAAAACTCACCATATTATTACCCTCCTAGTAAGTATCTCACCCCTATACTACCAGACTTCACAAGCAATTGAATGAGTGCTCCCAGAATGGATCAGTACCTCAGGAGTATAAACATAGTACTGTGACTTGGGCTTATCAATTTTTCTTGCTAGTAATTAAAAAACATTAATTTATTCAGCAAATATTTGCTGAACACATACCATGGGCCAGGCATTGTTCTAGGTGCTCTAGGTGTTGGAGACAGCAGTGAATGAAAAAAGATAAACATTCCTATCCACATGGGGCTTCCATTCTAGTGGTGGGGGAGCACAATAAATATAACTATATAAATACTAAATAGGTTATATAGGTTTTAGAAGGTGAAAAGTGCCATGGCTAAAAGGAGAAAAAAAATAGAGCAAGCCAAGAGAGGTTGGAAATGCTGGGGTGGGTAGATGGATTGCAGTTTTAAACAAGGTAGTTAAGGGGAGGCCTCATTTGAATGGTGACCTTTGAGTAGAGGCTTAAAGGAGGCAAGGGAGTGTACCATGCAACCACCTCAGAGAAGAGAGCCCCAAGCAGAGGGAACAGCCTGTGCAAAGACCCTATGGTAGGCAGAAACGGATGTGGCTCAAGCGATTGGGCTCCCGTCTACCATATAGGAGGTTCAGGATTTGATTCCGGGGTCTCCTGGTGAAAGGCAAGCTGGTCCGTGCGGCGAGCGGGCCCACATGGAGTGCTGGCCCACAAAGAGTGCTGGCCAGTGGACAGCTGGTGCAGCAAGATGACACAACAAAAAGAGACACAGAGGAGAGACAATAAGAGACGCAGCAGACCAGGGAGCTGAGGTGGAGAGAGCAGCCTCTCTCCCACTCCATAAGGTCCCAGGATCAGTTCCCGATACTGCCTAAAGAGAAGACAAGCAGACACAGAAGAGCACACAGAGAGCAGACAGTGAGCGCAAAACCACAGGGCGAGGGCGGTAAATAAATAAATCTTTAGGGAAAAAAAAAGACCCTATGGTAGAAGCAGTTTTTGTTCAAGGAAAATCAAGGAAGCCACCCTTCTAAAAGTAGAATGAGTAAAGGGAAGAGTGGGGGAAATGGAGCTAGACAAGATGTTGGGCAGAGTTGTGATGTGACCTGACTTAATCTTTTAAGAGGAATCACTGATGTGTTGAAACTAACTGGTAGAGAGTTGAAGGTGGAAGTTTGGAGACTTGTTCAGAAGTGTAGGAGTAGTGATAAACAGTGGTTAAATTCTGGCTATATGTTGAGTTAGGAGGCTGCCGAAATTATACAAGAAGGGAGTCTAAACCGAAATGGGTAGGGGACAATGAAAATGAAACAGATTATAAAGATGAAATGTTGCAGAACCAAGGTAGTTAAGTGAATAAGTATGTTCCTAAATTCTCCCATCTGGCTTTCTTTGCAGAAGAGTTGGTTGATTGATTACTTGCTTGCTCTAAAACTTCTTTCTCTCTCTTTTTTTATGTTAGAGGAGTTGTAGGTTTACAGAAAAATCATGCATGAAATATAGAGTTCCCATCTACCACCCTATTAGTAACACCTGGCATTAGTGTGATACATTTGTTACAATTCATGAAAGAACATTTTTATAATTGTACTATTAACTATAGTTCATCATTTACAGTAGGGTTCAATGTGTTGTATAGTCCAGTTTTTAAAAATAAAAACTTTTATTCTAGTAACATAGACAACAAAATTTCCTCTTTTGACCACAAATATAAATTCATTGCTGTTAATTATGTTCACAATATTGTGCTTTTGGACCCCCTTTTTTTTTTTTAGGAAAGAGAACTTTCTCCAAGTTATGATCTGGGAATGCACGTAAGGACTTGCATACGTTAAAGAGACATTACAGGGTTGTGGTCAATATACAGAGTTTGAATTCCAACAGATCTGGGTTTGAATCCTGATTCTGTTGTTTCCCATGGGTATAACACTGGGAAGTTATATGAGCTTTCTGTGCTTCAGTTTCTTTTTCTGTGAAACTGGGTAATAATACTCACTTCATAAGTTCTGTGAGGATTAAATGAGAGAGTGTACATAAAGGCCTTAGCTTACTGTCAGGCACATAATAAACATTATCTATCAATAAGTAAAGCCATTTAATCTACAAAATTTTTGACACCCATTTGGGAAGCTTAGTTCACTTTTTCCTTTGTCCTTATTACTGGTAGTTTAATCTGTTGGTGTAGAATTTTTTCTTCAAAATTTGATGTCATTGCTTTACGTAGTGTCTGGAATGCAGCGCTGATTTGGTGCTTGACCAACCAACTGTGGTGAAAGACACTTTTAAGTTGAACAGATTTTGATAACTTGTTCGGTACCAAGAGCTCTTGACATGGAGTGTGATTGGTGTATGTCCTTCTACATTCATGCACAGATGTAAATTAAAAAGATACGTTGAAAGCAAGACATGGGGAATAAGACAGAAGCTGAAGGGAAAGTTGCTAACCTTCCAGGAATGTACATGTTAAGTTGAGAAGAAAAGACGATATAAAATAAGAGCAGTCCAGGGCAGCACAGAGTGGCTAATATTCTGGGAGCAGGTGAGTAGCACAGGCAGAGAGTGCTGGAGGTGGCCAGAGGGAGGGATTCCTTTGCACTGGAGTGACTGATAGCTTCCCAGAGGCAGGAGGGCTTCTTCAATAGTGATTCCCATGTCCGTGGACTATTGTCCTTGCTCTCAGCAAAAGCGGAGGCTCTTAGAAAAGAGAGAAGAATCTGGAAATGGTCCAACAAATGAGGCTAGATTTAAACCAGACTTCAAAAGTATATGTCTAAAGTGAGAGAGAAAAAAATACTGACTTTTATGTTTGCTGTTGTCTAAGACAAAGGCATAGAGGGAAACTAATAGCGTATGTTTGTACGTGTATGGAATTATACACAGTATGGATCGTTAATTGGTATGTACTGGGGGGAGGTAGATTCAATGATGAAGGATGAGGGACAGCTGCTGTAGATGATTCCCCATGGGCCTCCAGGAGGCTGGACAGTGCCTTCAGTGTGCCTGGATCATCATTCCAGCGAGTTTTGTCTGCAGTTGTCAGGACAGTTGGCTCAGAGCTCTGCCAGGATTAGGTTAGAAGAGAGCACACCTGCTTTGCATAGCTATCTGATGATAGTGACTCTGGGCTGTGAAATTTTCTTGGTTCTTTGCTCAGCAGTCTCTCCCTGCAGGCCCCACTCCAGGCTCAGGCTCACATCTGGTGACTAAATCCTCCTCGTGTTTATTTTGGAAGACACAACTATGTGGCCAACCTGTACCAGAACAGGTCTGACTGGCCCTTTGGGTGAGTGTGTAGAGGAATTGGGAGGAAATGGCTCAGCAATGAGGTCAGTAGTGGGCAGGAAGGACAGTTGCATCATTTTATTCTTGGTCATTAAATCCCTGTCCCCACCCTCCATTTAAACAGGTGATAGCTCTGAAAAAACTGTTTATTTTGCTCATCAGCTCTTCCATGGCTGTTAAGCCGCCTGAAACTAGATCCTACAAAAGGGTCTCAGACTTTAGACTTTAAAATTCAGAATATTTTGTTTAAAGTGCAAAATTGCTGAGATTCTGATCCACAAAGTCCTGCTTTGAGTCAGGATACAGTCTGAAACAAAAATTTAACAAAACTACATTGCTAATTTATTGTTATGAAATTTAAGGCTACTAAATTGTATTATGATACTTTTCTATTCTGTTCTAGTCCGTTCTTTAAAAAAATGCTATATACTAAATTGATTTCATGAGTCACCAATGAGTCTGAATTGTAGTTCCCAAAATTCAACTCTATAAAGAGCCTTTATGGGACCTTCTCCAGCATCTTTCTTTTCCCTCATAGTTTACATTCATTCGTGCATTGAACAAATATTTATTGAGCACCAAGGATTAAGAATACAGCAGTGAACATTGGCAAACGTCCCTGCTCCCATAGAGCTAATATACCTTATCCTCCAAATGACAATTTCCATTGTTTCTTCATTACTCCTCCCACATCCCTGGGTTGAGCAAATACTTAGGAGAAATAAAGGATTGTGAGCCTCAGTGGTTCATCCAGGATCCATGCTTTTGTTTTGCTTTTTTGTTTTGCCCACCTAGCCAAAAAAAAATCCCCATGGTCTAGTGTTTTCTCTTTATGGTTTGTGGAAGAGAGAGGCAAACTCATCCCGGATGGCAAAATCTGTTTGTGGTTCCCCAGAAAGGAAGCATGAGTTGTAACTGCATGCTTAACACAAAAGCAGACATGAGATGAGACCTCTCCCCTTCTAAAAAAAAAAAACCCTGCAAGTCTAAACATCTGCTTATCCTCCAAGTGTAATTTGATTGTCTATACTTAAAGAAAGGAGCAGTTTGAAAAGTCAACATTCTGGTTATGATTGAGATAATTTTGGCTTTCAGTTTACATCTGAGCATAGGTGATGTTCTGAGAAATAAATTTGTCAAGTAAAATGGGTTACCTGTAATGAGAAGATTGGATGCATAGAGAACTCTTCACCAAGCCACTCTTTCCAGAGGAGTTTGAGAAGCATGGGAGATGATGAGATTACAAAAGTGGAAAGCTGGATTTGTACCTTAGGAGTAAGTGGGAAAGGTGGTGGCTAAAGGTGGTGACTTGCAGGTTTGTGAATCTGACCGGTTTTCACCCTTTCATGGCTCTGAAGTATGTTTAATAGATGTCCATTAAAGACAGTAGGTCTTGTGCTTAATATTTATTAAAAGAGACAAGTGGAGGAAAGCCCTTCCTCTGGATTTTTTCATGTGCTCCAGGCAAACAGACCAGGCAGCAATGTAGAATCAAGAATTCAGGAAACAGATGGCTGTTGTTTAGAACATTAAATAAGGCAAGTGAAATTAGATTAGCCCTATTATGACCCTGGATACCAGCTGCTAGAGCAGCTATATGAAGGCAAACTTCTGCCTGTCTGCTGGGACAGAAGCCACTTTCAGGTATGGCCAATCTGCCCAGGACCTAGAATCAGTGTCGTTCTGTGGGCAGCTTGGTGGAGCCATGGGTATATGGCCGTTAGCTGAGGCTGTGGGTTTCCTTGGCCCTTACTTCTTACGTTTGGTGTTGAACCCGCTAGTATCACTCAGTATCTTTATTTTACTCCCTTTTTCCTCTACCACTCCTTAGCCCTGGTCGATTTCTTTTCGCACAGCAAGTCAGGTTTCTCACCTTATCTAAACTTGTGAAACAAATGTGTGCACACAATGGAGAAGACTCTTTGAGCATCTTAGGACAGAAAAATGTCGTGGCTTGGAGTCAGCCCTGGTTTTGAATTCCCTCTCTGCCACTGACTAGTATGAACTTATCCCTTTTGTCATAATTATATCCACTGTTTTTCTTCTTTAAAAATTTGTTTTTCTTTATTAGAGAAGTTGTGATTATACGGAACAATCATGCATAAAATACAGGATTCCCATATACCACACCATCAACACCTAGCATTGGTGTGGAACATTTATAATGATTGATGATAGCACATTTTTATAATTGTACTACTAATTAAAGTCCATGATTTAACTTAGGGTTCACTGTTTGTGTAGTGTAGTTCCATGGATTTTATTTTATTTTATTTTACTTTATTTTATTTTTTGCCAATTGGTTATTTTAAATACAAAGTTTTTATTAGAGAAATTGTGAGCTTGCAAAACAAACCTGCATAATGTGCAGAATTCCCATGCATTACCCCTCCACCAACACCTTACATTGTTGTGGAACATTTGTTACAGATTGTAAAAGAACACGATCAGACTATTACCATTAACTATGGTCAATAGCATATATTTGGTCTATTTTTCCATACATCCCCAGTTATTAATTATTAACCATGTATTAGAGTTGTGCATTTGTTATAGTTCATGAGAGAACATTCATATATTTGTACTGTTATCCACAGTCCATTTTCCACCACGTGGTTCACTGTGTTGTACAGTCCCATGCCTGGTACAGTCTATATAAAGTGTACACTCCGTGGCTCTCACTTTCCTCGCAGAGTTGTGCAGTTATCACCCCAGTAAACCTGGATATATTTTCCATCTGTTATCTTTGTGATTACTACCATGGGGTTAAAGTTTAACATCTTAAATATGTCACAATTATATTTGGTTTGCTACCAACTTAACTTCAGTAGCATACACATAAACTTTTCTTATCCCCCTACCATTTTTTTGGTACTTGTTACCACTTAATATCTTTATGTATGTCCAAAAACCTAGATTTATCATCAGTTTTTATGCATTTGCATTTTAGCACCTATTGTAGGAAGACGTGGAGTCACAGACCAAACAATACAAAACAATAACACTAGCATTTATAATTATCCAAATGGTTACATTTGTATAGTGTCCTTTCGTTTCAGCCTGAAGAACTCGCTTTAGCATTGCTTTTTGGGCAGGTCTAGTGTTGATGAAATTCCTCAGCTTCTGTTTATCTGAGAATGTCGTGATCTCTCCCTCTTTTTTGAAAGAGATTTTTTCTAGATATAAAATTCTTGGCTGGCAATTGTTTTCTTTCAGCACTTTAAGTATGTCAACCCATTGCCTTCTTGCCTCCATGATTTCTAATGAGAAATCAGTGCTCAACCTACTTGCGACTCTCTTGTATGTAACATGTTGCTTTTCTCTTGCAGCTTTCAAAACCCTCTCCTTGTTCTTTGTATTTAATAGTGTATTCAGTATATGATGGGGTGTATTTGTCTTCGTGTTTATCGTGAGCTTTTGGGATATGCATATTCACATGGTTTACTAAGTTTGAGAAGTTCTCTATCATTATTCCTTTGACCGTTCCTTCTGCCCCTTTCTCTTTCTTCTCCTTCTGGGACTCCCATGGTATGTGTATTAGGATGCTTGGTGGTGTCCCATAACTGTCTTAGGCTATTTTCACTTTTAATATTTTTTTTTCTTTCTGCTCCTCAGCTTGACTCATTTCAAGTGTCTTGTGTTCAAGTTCACTGTTTCTTTCTTCTGCCAGCTCCAGTCTGCTCTTGAAACCCTCCTGGGTGTTTTTAATTTCAGTTTTTATGGTCTTCAACTGCAGTAGTTCTGTTTGGTTCCTTTTTTTTTCTCTCTCTTTCCTAAAGATTCATTTTTAAAAATTTATTATACATCCCCCCCCCACCTGCTCATGCTGTGTTCATTTTTTTTTTTCTTTGCGTTCCTCTGTGTCCGCCCGTCTCCCCCCACTGGGGCGACCCGCCAAGTCAGCTCACCAGTGTGGCACCCATCCACTCGCGGGGGCCTGCCCCCTCCCACGAGGGCCTGCCCTTTTGCCCGCGGGGGCTTGCCTCCGCCCGCGGCGGCGTGCCCCGCCCGCGCTGGCCTGCCCTCTCGAGGAGGTCTACCTGCCCGAGGAGGTGCCGGGGACCGAACCTGGGGCCTCCCATGTGGCAAACCGGCGCCCCACCCCCTGGGCCACAGCCAGCCCCCTGGTTCTTTTTTAAAATTTCTATCTATTTAGACTCTTATGTTGTTCATTCATTGTTTACTTGATATCCTTAGTTCTTTCACTGTACTTTCCTTCATTTCCTTGAACATTTTTAAGAGCATTTTTTAAAATAAAAAGGGAAACACCACATTTATTACTTTAATTTGTTCCTCCTCCCCTTCATCTCACAATAAGCTTCCCCAATTTATTTTCCCCACTGTCAGTAGGGTTCATGGTGGGTGCCCCACCCATAGGCCCTGGAAGCTCACCATTTTCTTACACACCAAGGACTTTCTCCTGAAAACAGGTGTGACTCTATGCCTGGGGTCTTTCTCAGGGCACTCAGTGTGGGGCAGGCTGGAATTCTGGGGAGTTAACATCCTTCCTCCCTCACAGGAGTCCCCAACCAATGACTGACAGCATTTGGTGGATAAATGTCCCTAGAGGGACAGCTCTGGGGCACGTTCTGTACAGTCTCCTGGAGTCCCCAGAAGATTTGAGTTCCATTTGCCCATAGAGATAATCTGCTTATTAACATAACCTGGATTAACTTCCTTCGCTTCCATGTCTTTCTTCTCCACTTCTTTCCACTGTTTCCTGGGATCAATTCCAAAATAAACTATCTGCATACAGATCCTTATCTCAGGATATGCTTCTGGGGGAACCCAGACTTAAATAGAGGCAGTTATGGGATTTTGGTAAATGCAGCCCTTGTCTAAAGCCTACTCAGATCTTTGGTGTTTTCATGTAGGTGAAATTCAGAGCAACATTGAAATGTTTGTCACAAAAGGGAAATGTACACATTTAGTGGGGAAAGTTGTGGAATAGAAGCAAGAAACAGAAAGGAAAGTTTGGCTCTCTGTTGTGTTGTTTAGTCTTTTCCCATATATAATTTAATCTTCCCATTGGAAAACACTGTAAGACAAGTCTTTTTATTCCTATTCCTGCAGATGAAAGTGAGGCCCAGAGACATTATGTAACTTCCCCAAGTTCAAGGACTTGGGGGCAACATAGCCAGGATTTCAATGGAAGCTGTGTTTCTCCCTCATCCTGATACTTCTCAAATTTGTGGGAGGCCAAGCTCCTGGTGTCAGGATGGCCTTTGCTGATCATAGCAAAATCTCTACATTTTATCTTGAAATAACTAAGTATGCAATTTTTTTGACATATCAAATACTAGTGTCCGTTCTACATATATAAGAGGCAATAGAGGTCAGAGATTTAAGAATAATTAATGGGGGAAAACCTGAGAAAAGTCTATCCACTAATCTTTTTTCCAGTTTGGGGAAGCAGGCAGGTACCAGGTTTGAGAACCTGCATCCCCTGCCATGCAGACCTTGGAGGAGCTTTGTGGTGGTGGCGGAGGATCCTTCAGGTAATTTCCAGCTGCCTCCCAGGTCATGGTCCAGGGTCAGCGTGGATGATCTGCCTTCACCTCCCTACTCCTAGGTTTCTAGTCCTCAATCCTTTATTTATATCTTCTAGCAATAGAGAGGTAGGCGTTAAACGAGGAACTGGATATCTCCTACTCATTCTTCCATGGAGGCCACTTCCTTCAGGAGAACTTCCCTGACTACTCCCCCATCCCCATGTGCTGCATAGAAACCTGAGCCCTGTTGTATCCATCATGATAGTTTATTGAAGATGTTCATTATTGTTTATCTTTGTATCCCCAGAACCTAGCACATACCCCAGCATACAGTAAATGTTCAATAAACATGTGAATGGACAAATATACCAGACATTGTGTTAGATCCTAGCACTGACTTTGGCAGTATATATTCAAGAAACATGGGAATGGATAAATCTATCAGTCATTGTGCTAGCTCCTGGGGATACAAAAATTGTAAAATAAATAAATAAATAAAATAAAAATCAAGTTCTTATTCCCAAGAGCTCTGGCCTAGTAGGGGACCTAGACAGATGAGTAAGTAAATAATGAAATATGGTAAAATAAATGGCTTGTCCTCAGTAATGTCATGGAGGGCCTTAAAGAAGAGCTGGGTCTTTAATAGCAATTTGTTTTTAAATTAATAGTTGTTGGGAGAGGCTACAGCATGTACAAGAGCATTGACATGTGACAAAGAACAACTCAGTCTAAGAATTATAAATAGTTATAAAGGCTGGAGCACATTTTTAGATAATGAACTTAGAAAAATGAGTTGGATCCTGGCATGAAAGCTTTGAAAGTGATCGGAAGTAGTGTGAGTTTTAGGGTAAATATTTGAGGAGCATCATGGAAGGGTTTTAATTGAGGGAAGGACATGATGGTTTTGGAAAGAATGCCCAGGAATACTGTGGTAGAGGCAGCAACTGCTATGTTTACATCAACCTTCTTGATGCTTTTCTCATCGTGTCCTCAATCCCACCTGCCCAGTATCAGGTATAATGTATATGTCCAGTAAATAATGGTACCTTTTAAATGGGAGGGGGGAGAGGATATCTCTAGAATTGGTATATAAGATTGACTAGAGGTAGATAGAGGCTTGGAAGGCAGTTATTGAGCTAATCCAACCACTCTTTCTGTTGTTCTTTAATATCCTTGTTTGCTTCTTGGCCATTGTCATGTTATTCTGATCTCGTGAGCTTATTTTTATAAGAGAAAGGAAACTGATTTTCCTATATCCACCTTTTCCCTGCCCCAGACTATTCTGAACACAGCAGCCAAAGTGATCCCATTAAAGCTTAATTAAATTAGATCATGCCATTCTTATGTGCTAAACCCTCTAGTGACTACTCATCACATTCACAGTCAAAGCCAAAGACCTTATCATGATATAGAAAGCCACACATGATCTGCCTTTCTCATCTCCTGCTACCCTCCTTGCTCACTCTGCTCTTCTACCCTAGCCTCCTTGCTGTTCCTCAGAACCTACGTGCTATTCCTTGCAACTAGAACGTGCCCATTACTCATAGGACTGTTCAAACTTTCACTTGATGGTCGCCATCATCCAGACTACTGTGTTCAAAATCCTAACCCCAACCCATCCCCCCTTTGTTCTCCCCATCTTCCTCTACCATACCCTGCATAATTTTTCTGCATAGAACTAATACAGTTTTAATATTTCATACAATTTACTTATTTTTACGTGCATTGTCTGTTTCCCCTTTTTAGAATGCAAGCTCCATTAAGGTAAGGTATTTTGTCTTTGTTTACTGTTTTTCCCAACTGTTAAAACAATACCTGGCACCATAGTAGGTCTTCAATAAATATTCATTGAGTTAATACATGAGCAGCCTTTTATTACTTTTTTAGGAAAATTGACTTTAGTGTGCTAAATCTGAAAGAAAAGGGAGGAAGGCTCACTTACTGTTTAAATAAGGTCACTACTTGATAAAGTCACTACTGAGTCTACTCCTGAGAGAAACCAGGCATTCCTTAGCCACCCAAAGCATCCAGCATCTTAGATGTTGTTGGGTGGTCCTTGAGGATGGGGACTTGCTCTGAACCATCGCTGATAAGTCTTTGCCTAAGACTGGATAGCTGTAACTGAAGAAAAGAATGACATGAAAGTATTCTTGGTCTTCTCTTTCCTTATTTACTGAAAAGGTATGGTGTTCACATCAGAGCACCTAGATGGTGAGTTCAATTGAAAAATAAATTTTGTGATGATGGGTAATTAGGTTACCATTAACGTCCATTTTTAAGCTTAAATGTTGTATAACCTTTACGTGCATGAAAAGACTCAGTGGACTTGGTAAGGTGACAAATGATGACGGGAAAACATACTTCTGTTTCCCTCAAAGGTGTTTCATGGGACGCCCTTCCAGATGAGCTGCTCTTGGGAATCTTTTCCTATTTATGCCTCCCTGAACTCCTAAAAGTGTCCAGTGTGTGTAAGAGATGGTATAGCCTAGCGTAAGTATTTTTCACCCCTTTTGACATATGTAGTGGGGAGGAGAAGAGGGAGATGTTGATTTATTCATTTCTGATCTAGTGAGATTGAAAACCAACACAAATATAGTAGCAGAAAGCAAATTAGATACCTTCATATATTTAATGAATAATTAGTGTCTTCCTTTCACAGTGAAAAAGAGGGGTCTCCTGGAGCTTTAAATCTTGGCCTCATTTCTAAAAACCTCCTTTCCTTGTATTCAGTTTAGCACCTCTTTATTGGATGCTGACTATGGGCCAGGCAATGTGCTAAAAGCAAAGGGAATTATAGGGGTGCATTAAGACATAGCTGTTCCTCACACCAGCTAGGCTGAGCAGTGAGTTAGCTGGGGAAAGAGAACACTGGGCTGTGGTGTTAGAACCAAGCGTGAACCCAGCCTTGGGCACTTATGCTCTGTGTGGCCTGGGGGAGTTACTTAATGCTTCTGGGCCTCAGTCTCTCTATAAATAAAATGGGGATGATGTTACCTTCAGTATAGGCCAGTGACGAGGATGAAATGTAAAGATGCTGGTGCAGTGCCTGGCTTGTGGCAGTGTTCAGCACATGGTGGCTGACATTTGTTGATGTTTCTGCTGGTTCTTTGGGACCACTTTGCAGCTGTGGAAGATGAGCTGTGAATACAAAGCTTTGGTAAACCAGGAAGGTACTAACAGACCTGAAGTGAGAAAAAACCTTTGTTTTTCAGTTTGAACTTTTTCCCTGTCTCCACTCAGCCCCATCTCATCCCTGAGGCTATTGTTTGCTTTTAGTTTAAAGGCCATTTATCTCGTTTTTCAACATACTCAGAAGTCTCCGGGAGATGTCTCAACATTTATGCCTCCAGGAGTATGCTGGCAATAACAGTAAACATGGCTGAGCTGTGTGCTCAGAAGAGCTACAGAAGGTTTTGCACAACTGGAATGCTGGAGCCAGTGGTATGCACATTTCACTTATCCCTAACCAAGGAACCCCGTTTTGATTTTCATTTTCTGCCAGCTGTGAATCTGTCTTCTCCATTCAGAGTCTATTAATCTTCATCTGAATTGCCATAAAAGTGATAACTGACATTTTTTAAGCACTTGCTTATGTCCCAGGTTCTGTGTTAGCAACTTTATCCTTCATAGCGTCTTAAAAGTGGCAGTATTGACTTCCAGGAAGATGGTGGACTAGAAAGACAAAGGATACTCTCCTTCACAAGAAAAATAGCAAAAGGAAAGGCAGAAACGGCCTGGGAAAAACTGTTCTAGGGTTTAGGACACCAGGGGAAGGCTGGACACCATGCAGAAGAGAGAGCGGCAAAGGCAAAGAATCTTGATGGCAAAACTGAGTTAAAGCTGTAGTTGCAGCTGCCAGTTCCCTCCCCCGCCCTATAGACAATTTTGAATTCTCAGGCCTTGGGGCTGGTGGCTACAAAGGGGCCTGCAGGGATCCAATTTCCCAGGAAACAGAAGAGAGGTATGCAACTAAAGGCCAACTCAGCTTTTGACCCACAAAGTTGTCTGCTGTGTCCCACGAACACTTTCAGGCCAGGTGAGTCTGTGCCATTGTTTGCCTTGGGAGTTGGCATGGGATGAAGAGACCCGACCCTCTCAATTACCCTCTCTACCGACTGGGACTGATTTTTGAGGATGCAGAGGGGAGTGGAATTATTTCCTACCTTGGAAAAGAGAGGGGGCTGCTATCAAAGGTTGGAGAACAACCTCTGAGAAAATTTGAATTACAAGACTCTTAGCTTCCAGGCAGGATCCTCTATCACATTAATCCAGTATGTGTTGCAGTGAACACAATCCAACCAGGCTTTAAACTGAGAGGGCTAATGAAGAGTGCATCTGCTGTCAGACCAAGAAAGTGCATGTGAGGAAACTAAAAATAAATAAGTAAGAGATGCTTTTTCTGGTCTTTACAGCCTCCCTCCTCATGGCCCTTGGAAGTATGTCTGTAACACATTACTGGGTCCAGGGCCCAGATTTGAGCAACTAACAGGGACAATCCTAAAGACCCAGAAGAGGGTGAGCCAAGAATCAAAGAGCAGCAGTAACACACAACCTCACTCCACTAACTCCCTATGAAAGAGAAATTGAACATCTGAGTAAACTTAATATCAGAATCAGATACCTATATGTCAGCAAAAAATTACAAGACATACTAAGAAAATGGAAGAAATGTCCCAAACAAAGGAATATATCAGAGCCCCAGATGAGACACAGGATTTGAGATAATTAAACATGTTGAAAGACAGTATGGCTAAAGAGATAAAGGACATCAAGAAGACACCGAGCTAGCACAAAGAAGAATTTGAAAACCTGAATAGAAAAGTAAAAGATCTCATGGGAATGAAAGACACAATAGGTGAGAACAAAAACACATTAGAGGCATACAACAGCAGACTCGAAATGATGGAAGAAAGAATAAGTGATACAGGAGACAGAACAGCTGAAATTGAAGAGATAAAAGAATGGAAAAAATTGAGCAGGGGCTTAGGGAGTTGAATGATATCATGAAATGCAACAACATACGTATCATGGGAATCCAGAAGGAGAAGAGAGGGGAAAAAGAACAGAAAGAGTATTTGAGGAAATAATGGCTGAAAATTCCCCAATTCTCATGAAAGAAATGAACTTACATGTCCAAGAAATGTAGCATACGCCAATCAAAATAAATGCAAATAGACCTACTCTAAGAAACATACCACTAAAAATGTCAAATGTCAAAGAGAAAATTCTGAGAACAGCAAGGGAGAAGCAAATCATCACATACAAGGGATGCCCAGAAACTCTTAGTGTGGATTTCTCATCAGAAACCATGGAGGTGAGAAGACAGTGGTATGATACAATTAGGGTACTGAAAGAGAAATATTGCAAGTCAACAATTCTTTATCCAGCAAAATTGTCCTTCAGATATGAAGGTGAGGTTAAAATATTCACAAACAAACAGAAACTAAGAGAGTTCATGAAAAAGAATCCACCTTTGTAGCAAATATTAAAAAGAGCCTTACAGCCCAGAAGAAAAACAAGGACAGAGAGTCTTGAAGGAGAATGTAGAAGGCAAGAATAGCAGAAAGTGTAACCAAAAGAGTAAAGAGACAGATAAAAATAAGATATGATATATGAAAACCAAAGAATAAAATAATGGAAGTAAATAATGCATTTACAGTAATATCATTGAATGTGAATGGAATAAACTCCCCAATCAAAAGATATAGGCTGACAGAATGGATTAAAAAAAAACATGAGTCAGGGGAGCAGGTGTAGCTCAGTGGTTGAGCACCTGCTTCACAGGTGCAAGGTCTCCGGTTCAATCCTTGGTACCTCCTAAAATAATAAAACATGGCAGGGGTGGGGGGCACATGTGACTCAAGCAATTTAGTGCCTACCTCCCATGTGGGATGTCCTGGTGGCTCCTAAAGAAAACAAACAGACAATGAGCAAAAACAATGAGGAAATGAGCAGGCAATGAGCAAACAAGCAAGAACAAACGAGCAAACAGATGAGGGCGCCAACAGGAACAACAAAAACATGAGCCATCCATATGCTGTCTACAAGATACTCACCTTAGACGCAGGGATACAAACCGGCTGAAAGTGAAAGGTTGTAAAAAGATACTTCACGCAAACAGTACCCAAAAAAAGAGCAGGTGTAGCTGTACTAATATCAGACAAAACAGACTTTAAATGCAAAAAAATTTATAAGAGATACAGCAGACCATTTTTATTTTTTAAAAAAGGACAATCCACCAGGAAGAAATAGCAATCATAAGTATCTATGCACCTAACCAGGGGTGCCCCAAAATACATGAGGCAAATTCTGGCAAAACTGAAGGGAGAAATAGACATCTCTACAACAATAGTTGGAGACTTCAACATATGACTCATATCATTAGAACAACTAGACAGAAGATCAACAAGTAAACAGAGAACTTGAACAGTAAGATAAATGAGCTAGACCTAACAGACATACACAGAACATTGGATCCCAAATCAGCAGGTTATACATTCTTCTCACTTGTTCATGGATCGTTCTCCAGGATAAACCACATGTTAGGTCACAAGGCAGGTCTCAGTAAATATAGGAAGACTGAAATTATACAAAGCATCTTTTCAGATCATAATGGAATGAAACTGGAAATCAGTAATAGACAGGAAAGGGGACAATTCACAAATGTGTGGAGGCCGAACAACATACTCCTAAACAATCAGTGGGTCAAAGAAGAAATTGTAAGTGAAATTAGTAAATATAATGAAACAAATGAAAAAGAGAACACAGCTTATCAAAAGTTATGGAATACAGCAAAGGCAGTGCTGAGGACATCTATAGCCCTAAATGCCTATATTAAGAAAGAAGAAAGAGCTAAAATCAAAGATATAACTGAACTGAAGGAACTGGAAAAAGATCAGCAAACCATTCCTAAAGCAAGCAGAAAGAAAGAAATAATAGAGATTAAAGCAGAAGTAAATGAAAGTGAAAACAAACAAACAACAACAACAACAACAAAAAAAACAATAGAGAAAATCAACAAAACTATAAAAGCTGGTTCTTTGAGAAGATCAATAAAGTTGACAATCTCTCATCTAGACTAATGAAGAAAAAAGAGCAGATGTAAATAAAATCAGAAATGAAAAGGGTGAAGTTACGACCGACCCCACAGAAATAAAGAGAATCGTAAGATGATTTTAGGAGAAACTGTATGCTAACAAACTAGGCAACCTAGATGAAATGGACAAATTTCCAAAAATGCAAAAACAGCCTACACTGACACTACAAGAAATACAAGAACTTAAGAAGCCAATCACATTTAAAGAGATTGAATCGGTCATCAAAAATCATGCAACAAAAAAAAGTCCAGGACCAAATGGCTTTACAGTTAAATTCTACCAAGCTTTTTGAGAAGAATTAACACCAAACCTGTTTAAACTCTTCCAAAAATTGAAGAGGAGTGAAAATCACCCAATACATTTTATGAAGGCAACATCACCCTAATACAAAGCCAGATAAACATACTACAAGAAAAGAAGATTATAGACCAATCTCTCTAATGAACATAGATGCAAAAATTCTCAACAGAATATTTGCAAACAGAATCCAACAGCATTTCAAAAGACTTATACATCACGACCAAGTAGGATTTATTCCTGGAATGCAAGGGCAGTTCAGCATAAGAAAACCAATCAATATAATACACCACATTAGCAAACTGAAGGAGAAAGCCACATGATCATCTAGATTGATGCACAAAAGGCATTCAAAAAAATTCAGCATCCTTTTTTGATAAAAATACTTTAAAAGATAGGAATAGAAAGAAAATGCCTCAAAATGATAAAGAGCATATAGGAAAAACCCATGGCCAACATCATACTCAATGGGGAAAGGTTGAAACTTTCCTTCTAAAAACGGGAACAAGACAAGGATGTCCACTATCACCACTGTTATTCAGCATTGTGCTAGAACTTCTAGCTAGAGCAAAAAAAAATTGGGGAAAATTCCATTTATAATAGCAACGAAAAGACTCAAATACCTAGGAATCAATTTAACCAAAGAAGTACAGGGCCTATGTTCAGAAAACTACAAAACAATGCCAAGAGAAATCAATGAAGACCTAAACAAATGGAAAGACATTCCATGTTGATGAATTGGAAGACTAAATATCATAAAGATGTCAATCTTACCCAAACTGATGTATAGATCCAATGCAATACCAATCAAAATTCCAATAGCCTACTTTACAAAAATAGAAAAGGCAATTACCAAATTCGTTTGGAAGGGAAAGTGCACCCAAATAGCTAAAAGCATTCTAACAAAAGAAGAGCGTGTGGGAGGAATTTCCCTTCCTGAAATATTACAAAGCTACAGTGGTCAAAACAGCATGGTATTGACATAAAGATAGACACATTGATCAGTGGAATAGAATTTAGGAATCCAGAAATTAACCCTCATCTCTATGGCCAACTGGGTTTTGACAGACCTACCAAGTCCATTTTAATGGGACAGAACAGTCTCTTCAACAAATGATGCTTGGAGAACTGGATATCCACAACCAAAAGAATGAAAGAGGACCCCTGTCTCACTCCTTACACAAGAATCAACTCAAAATGGATCAAAGCAAAGGCAGGATCATTAACTACTAGAAGAAAATATAGGAAAACATCTTAAAGATCTTGTGGTATGTGGTGGTTTCTTGGACCATACACCCAAAGTATGAACAACAAAGTTAAAAATAGAAAAATGGGACCTCCTCAAAATTAAACACTTTTGCACTTCAAAGGAGTCTGTCAAAAGGGTGAAAAGGCAGCCAACTCAATGGGAGAAAATATCTGGAAATCACATATCCGATAAGGGTTTAATAGCCATGATTTATAAAGAGATGGTACAACTCAACAATAAAAAACAAACAACCTGATTAAAAAACAGGCAAAAGACTTTTGTCCAAAGAAGAAATACAAATGACAAAAAAAAAAACGCATGAGAAAATGTTCAACGTCACTAACGATTAGGGAAATGCAAATTAAAGCTACAATGAGATATCATTTCACACCTATCAGAATGGCCACTATTAAAAAAACAGAACTACAAGTGTTGGAGAGGATGTGGAGAGATAGGAACACTTAGTCACTGTTGGTGGGAATGCAGAATGGTACAGTCACTGTGGAGGACTGCTTGGCAGTTCCTAAAGAAGTTAAATATAGATTTGCCATGTGACTGATAATATCACAACTGGGCATAAACCCGGAAGAACTGAGAGCAGTGATACGAACAGACATATGCACACCAATGTGCATAGCAGCATTATTTGTGATTACTGAAAGATCAAAACAACCCAGGTGTCCATCAACCAATGAATAGATAAACAAACTGTGTTGTATACATATGATGGAATATTTTGCAGCTATAAGTAGAAACAAAATCATAAAGCATATAACAACATGGATGAACCTGGAGGACATTATGTTGAGTGAAGCAAGCCAAACAAAAAAGGACAAATATTAACGTTATGATTGTGCTATTATGAACTAAATATATTGTGTAGTCTCATGGAGTCAATAACTTGAATATGAGTCACCAGAAAATAGTGAGATTAGAAAATGGAAAGCTGAGGGTTAACTTGTACAGAATTGGTTAAAAGGATATATGTTAATCTTTGGAAATGAGTAGGAAAGGTTAAAGCACAATGTAACGTTTGTAACTAGCAGTGCTGTTATAAGGTATGACAGTGGTTAAAAGGGAAAGTCTAAGGTCATGTAAATTACTAAAAGAAAAGCTAAAAAATGTAAGATAGGATTGTATAGCATAGTAAAACCTCATGTGAAACATGAATATGGGTAATTTTGCATATATAAGACTGTTTCCCTTTGGAACTGAACAAATGTATGTTAATGTTACAAGATGTTAATAGCAGACAAAAAAAAGATTATGCTAAGTGAAAGAAACCAGACACAAAGTACTACATATTATATGATTCCATTTATGTAAAATGTAAATATAAGTCAATTTATAAAGATGAAATTAGGTTAGTGGTTATGTAGGGCTAGGGAAGGATGTAGGGATTGAGAGGTGATTGTTAAGGGATGTGGAGTTTTTCTTTATGGAGTAATGAAATTGTTCTAAATTATTTGTGGTGATGAACGCATAGAACTGTGATTATACTAAAAGCCATTGATTGTACACTTTGGATAGATTGTATGGTATGTGAATATATCTCAGTAAAACTGCTTTGAAATAAATAAATAAATATGTAAGAATAGCAAGAAATAGCAGCTATGGACAAGAGAAGAAACAGCGATTGAGAGGCGATGAACTTTATTTTATTATTATTATTGAAATAATGAGCATCTCTAATAACGATTGAAGTGATGAATGCACAACTATGTGATTATACCAGAAACCATTGATTGTACACTTAGTGTGGATTGTATGCTTTATTAATATGTATCAATAAAATTGATTTGTTTTTGAAAAAGAAAAAAATGTGGCGGTATTATTATACCACCACTTGGTTAGACGTGAGCCAACCACAGGATCAGGAACAGTCAATTTGTGCTAATCAGCAGTAAAGCGGGACTCTGAAGTCTGACTGACTCCACAGCCTTAAAGGTAACCCACAAAAAATCAGCAAAGCTTCCTTCAGATTTTGCTTCAAGAGGATTTAGCAGCTCTGTCCTCTTCAGTCCCATTGTTGAGGGAAGCCTCCAGTGTGCAGTGTGACCAACTTACCAAACCAAGTGCCTCTTTTTTTCCAGATTTGACGAGTCTCTATGGCAGACCTTAGACCTCACAGGTAAAAATCTGCACCCAGATGTGATTGGACGGTTGCTGTCTCGAGGGGTGATTGCCTTCCGCTGCCCGCGGTCATTTATGGACCAACCAATAGTTGAGCATTTCAGGTAAAAAGAAAATACCCAGAAAAGATTTACTTCTAAATCTTGAGATGGAAAACAGATCAAACCTTCTCTCTTTCCGTTTCTGGCCTTTCAGCCTGAGGCAGGCCACCTGCACAGTTTGGGGTGTTAATTGCATATTTTGCTTGGGTGGCCTTCATGTTGAAACATGGTGTGGATTTCGATGATACCGTTCCCATTTTAACTCAGAGTTACTGTTTTGCTCTTCCCAGGGTCAAAGATGCACATTTAGCTTCTCAGTTTGGGTCCTTAGTAGACGGGGATCGTGGGGCCACGAAGCAGGAGCCAAGCATAGCACTCACCAGCAGATGCAAGTGTCCCCACTGCCCATTTCTGATATATAAAAATATGGGAGGAGCCTTTTCCTGTTTCATGGCTTTGGTTTTGTGATCCTGTGCAACCTGAAAAAAAAATGCCATGATTTTGTCTATTTTATAAAATATTTTGAAAAAAAGGGTCCCTAATAGCCTATATTTCTAAGTTACTGATAGTTTTGTCACATGGTTTAGTGCCACCTCATACCTGAATAAAATAACCAGATACCGAACAGAAAAATAAGCGGAAACAGCAGAGCGAAGGATAAAACCTATATATTGTGACGCTGGTGCTTTTTCCCTTCTTTCCTCAGTCATATGGTGGCACGCCTCCCACTGGCTTTTATCCCACTCCTGTGGCTGCGCCTCCTCCATCTCCTTCACACGCGTGCTTTCCTTCCTTCACTCCAAGGTCTGTCCCTGGCTGCCTGCTTTTCTCAATCCACATGCCATCCACACACCCACATCTGTGCCCAGGATTCAAATCCTCACCTCTAGCTCAGCCCTCTCTTGCAAACAAACTCCTATTTCTAGCTACCTAAAAACTTGTGCGCCTGAATTTATCCTGAGTGTCTCTATTATTAGCATATCTAAAATTAAATTCAACCTCCCTTTAAAACTTGCTCTTCTACTGGCTTCTCTGTTTTAGTAAATGCCACTGCCGTTCACCCACTCACCCTAGCCAGAAAGCAGGAGTTGCTGTAGGTTCCATCTCCTCGTCACCCACATCCAGCTTACGCTCATGATGCCCAATAATTAATTTCGGTGGGACTTTACTGGCTCCAACATCTGCACTGGGTTAAACTCTTGAGTTTTGAAATGACTGAGGATGGGGATTAGCTGGTAGGAATTTCCTTGTTTGCTATTGGCCACTCATTTGGGGAGGAAGAAGGGGGCAAATTTGATCTGGATGTACTTGTGTGAGCTACCTCACAGAGCCTCTTTTTTTCTGTTCTGCACTCAGCTCTTTTCGTGTACAGCACATGGACTTGTCAAGCTCTGTAATCGATGTGTCTACTCTCTATGCCATTCTGTCTCAGTGCTCCAAGTTGCAGAATCTAAGCCTGGAAGGCCTGCAGCTTTCGGATCCCATTGTCAAGTGAGTGGTAGCTAGGAGCATGTCACAAAGGCTTGTTTCATGACTATAATCGGGTGCCCTTTAGTCCTAATCCAGATGAGCACAGAAATATCCAGTGCTCCATCTTCTGAAAACCTTTCTAGGACTCATCTAGGCAACAAAAGTTTGAATGCTAATGATATGCCTGGCCCTATGGTAGGTTCTAGAGATAAAAGAATGAACAAGGCGTGACTCCTGCTTCACTCTTGAGAGAGACGATAATGATAGTGCCTAGTGCCATGGTGCGTTAAATGCATTAGTGGATACGTGGCAACATGGAGAAGAGCTAATTAAATTTAGGGAGGACAACCTTCTCAGGAAGTGACTCTTAAGTTGAGCACTGAAGGTGTTTGGGTGGGGCACCTTCACGTGATAGGGCAAAGGAAGCAGCAGCCTCAGTCAAGTTGTCTGTGTGCTCCTCAACTCTTAAGGAGTTGGGAATTACGGAGCCTGGGGCTCGGGCAGATCACAGTGGGCCTGTACCCCATGCTGTAAGAAGCCTGGACTCTGAGGGAAGGATGGTATAGAGAACGAATGCTTTCTAGAATGGAAGGAGCATGTCAGAGTTGAAATTTAGAAAATTAAGTCTTAGGAATTGTGGAGGGTCAATCAGACATGGAA
>PVKH010003363.1:0-25057 GCA_004027955.1 Chaetophractus vellerosus
TAAAGTAGACATTTTTATTCTAGCAAAGGAAGATTTTGTAGTATTGACATAAAGGCAGTGGTCACCGGAAGTATGAGGGGAGAAAGAGGGAACAATATGTATAGCATGGGGCATTTTTGGGACATTGAAATTGTTCTGAATGACATTGGAATGACGAATACAGGCCATTATGCATTTTGTCAAAACCTATAAAAATGCGTGGTGCAAATTGTAAAGTATAATGTAAACTATTGACCAAGGTTAATAGCAATGCTTCAGTATGTGTTCATCAATTGTAACAAATGTACCACACTGATGAAAGATGTTGTTAATGGGGAAAACTGTGGGAGGGGAAGGGGGTGGGGTGGGGTATATGGGAATGCCCCTATATTTTTATGTATTATTTATTGAATCTAAATCTTCTTTAAAAATAAAGTAAAAAATAATAATTTAGCCATTTGTCAGACATAAAATCATAGAAATAAAGAAAACACAGTAATCTTCCCCCCCCTCAAAAGAATAAACATAAGAATGTTCTTCTTTTACAAAATGTTAAGACTATGGTGATATATGGAAAAATTACAACACTAAAGTAACTTATGGACAATAGTTAACAGAGCATTGTAATATCTTTGCAGCAATGGCAAAGAAGATATTATGTCAATTCTAAGGGACAATGAGGGGTATAAAAGGATATGGGATTTTCCTTTTGGAAAACATTCTAAAATTGACTGAGGTGATGATAACACAATTCTGTGTTGAAGGTGAGAGCCACTGAGTGTACATGTTGAATGGATTGTGCAAAGTTGGGACTGTATAACACAGGGAATCCATTAGTGGAAGATGAATAGTGGTTAACAGAACAAATAAGAGAACATTAATTCATGAACTATAACAAATATATAATACTAATACAGCATGTTAATAATCAGGTGGGTTGGGGGAAAGATACACCAAATGTAAGATATGGGCTATACTTAGAAGTAATATTTTGATGATGCTCTTTCATACTTGGTAACAAATGTTTCACAAGAGTGCAAGTTGTTGGTGGTGGACTGATGTATGGGAGCCCTGTGTGATGATATGCATGCTTGTTTTGTTAGTTCACAACTTTTAGTATATACTTATTGTTTGGTTATGTATGGTCATGTATGAAAGATATACTTCAATAAAATTTTATAAAAAATAAGCCACTGTAATTCATTACATTAACAGAATTAAGGGGGAAAACATAGCCATTTCAATAATGCAAAAAAAAAGAACAAAAAAATCCATTTTATAAAATGTTACAACCATTCATGAACACAACAAAGCTCTCTTAACAAAACAGACTACTTTTAAAAAACGAAAAAAGAAAAAAAGACAAAAAGAAAGAAGCACATGTGTATAGTATTATATCATGATTTTTATTTTAGTAACTGTATTTCAATATATGTAACTGATTTCCTTTGTAATTTTATTTTATGCATTTAAAAACATTCTTGTGGGGATGGGTTGGTGAAGGTATGATATATTTATTAAATAATACACAGTATAAAAAAACAAAATAGACCAAAATGTCCTTAATATGAAAAAAAGTATCTTCAAAGAAAATTTATGGCAAACATCATGCTTGGTGAAATATTGGAAGATTTTGTCCTGAGACTAGCAATGAAAGGAGAGTATTCCTATCACTATTTCCATTCCACATTATCCTGGAAGTCCTGCCAGTGCCATAAGGCAAGAAAAAGAAATAAAATATACGAGGATTGGAGTGGGAACATGAGTGTGTATTAGAATCAATAAGTGAATTCATCAAAGTCAGTGATTGCAAAACAATGTACAAAAATCAATTCTATTTCTATAAAATACCACCAAACAATTAGAAAATGAAATTTAAAGAATCAATAAGATGTTATTTACAATAACATAAAAATATAGCTAGGATTATATCTAACAAGAGTTGTGGAAGAGAAAAACCCATAACACATTGCTGAAAGAAAGGAAAGAAGTCTTAAATCAATATAAGTTATACTGTGCTCATGAATTAAACAACTCACTATTGTGTGAAAGTCATTTTTTTCCCAAATTGTTTCATAAGTTCCATGTACTCCTAATCAAAATCCTAACAGGTATTTTAGGGGAAGTTGAGAAACTTATTTAAATAAATGTGGAAATATAAAAGCTCAAGAATAGCCACAATAACCTTGAAGAAGAACAGAATTGGAAGACCTATAATATCAGATCTTAAGACTTATTTATAGCTATTGTAATTAAAATAGTTTATTGTTGATGACAAGGTAGACAATAAATTTATTGGACAATTGTAGCCCAGAAACAAACCCACACATATACAATTATTTATTTATGACAAAGGTGTCACAGAAATGATGCTACCCTTCCCCCACCCCTCCCCACCCAACAAATGGTGCTATGTGAATTGGATATCCATAAAGAGAGAAGCAGTGAACTTCGAGTCCCACCTCACTGTCTCATATCATACACAAAAATCAATTCAAGATGGAACACAGATCTCAATATGAAAAGTAAAACAATGCTCTTTCTAGGAAATAAAATGAGAATATATTCCTGAGCTTAGAGAGCAAAGATTTTTTTAAACAGAACACAAAAGCATATCCATGAGAAAATGATAGATAAATTAGATTTCATTAATTTAAGAATTGTTGGATCATTGATGCTAGCTTTTTCCATGTTTTAGAAGGTAGAAATCTAGGTCTTATTTAAAATATCCAACTTTAAAAATGGATAGCTATTTCAAAATTTCAAAAACCAATATATGGGTAAATTAAGCATGTCCAATTAGCAAAAACCTTGTGGTATAAAAATTTTTTAATGTAATAATCATTTGAAGACCATAGAGCCCGCTCAATAGAGATGCAAGAGACAATTACATGATTGTATTTCAGTTAATCCTTTTTCAAGTTTTGCATTAGTAGGCAAAGAATTAAGTCTGTTCCACAGGGAGCATTTTAAAATTGAAAAGTGGTCTAAACGGGAAAAGTTAATCAAAATGTCTGTGAACATCTGGCTTCACTCTTTTTAGTTAGACTTTTCTGAAGTGTATTTTTAACAGAACGAACTCATTTAGACACAATCTTAAAGTGGAACTAAGTAGGCATTGAGAGACTATCAGGTAAAAAGCAAGTATATGAAACAGGCATAGAGATTCTATCTCAGTCTGAGAACTAAGTCCACAAGAATGCATTCAGTATTTATAATGGAAGTTAGCCTTAGAGCTGTAGCTCACATTATTACCTGTAGTTAATATGTTACATTATTAAAATGTGCCTGAGTTGGGGGTGGGGATGGGCAAGGGTTTCTAATTCTGATAAGAGAATAAGAACAGTACCCTGCCAACCAAAAGCCATGCGTATTCAAGTTCCATGGGTATAAATAAATAAGCCTCAAATGGTGAGACTATGCAATTAAAAGAAAAAAGACTTCGTGCCATCAAATCAATAGGACTGAGCTGCAAAATGATAGGTCCAGCAGGTAGAACAGGCTACCTAATTTGTGGGGCCCAGTGCAAACTGAAAATGTAGGGGTCCTTGTTAAAAAAGATTAAGAATGTCAATATGGCAACAGCAGAGCACTAAACCCAGCACAGTTCACATACCCATGAAGCCAACCTTCTCAGCAGGCAAAATCTACACAGCCCAGACCAAAGAGAGATTCATTAGCCTTCCAAGGGTGCCAAGCAAAAATCAGGACTTTTTTTCACACCTGCCTACAGAGAAAATTATATTATCAGCAACATTGCCTGTGACTACAGAAAACTACAGTGTGAAGGTCTGGGGTTTGATGTGCTTTTTGTGTGAGGTTAAACAGAAGATACTATTCTCACACTGAGTCTTCGTTGTGCTTTTATTTCTGAAAATGATAGCTTGCTGATTCAGGGCTGTGATGATCAGAATACATTCCCTTTTCTGTTTCCAGCCTTGTGTTCATTAGACTGCCCAGAAAGAAAGCATTGTGTGACCACTTTTTTTTTGTCATGCCCCAGTAAGCTTTCAAACTGGGCCAATCAGAAATGATGCATGTGGACATAATATCTAGCAAGCTTTAATTCCATCAATTAATAGAGAGGGCAAGACTGACTATTTATAATATTTAATACAAAGAACAAAAGAATACCACTGCATGAAAAATGTAAGAACCAGTTTCAACTGGGTGCTATTCCATCCTCCTTTATCTAGCCACTTTATCTGCATGGATTTCTTCCAGGAGATAAATCTTTCAATCAGATAGATTTTTTTCCTTTTTTTTTTTTTTTTTTTTTTTTTTTTGCTTGTGTGTGAGTTCCAGCCAGGGTCCTGTCAAGTTGTGTATAAAAACTGCAGGTGAATTTTCCCCTCTTGATTTGCTAAACTGTAAAATGGATTGCAAAACAAGAGACCTTGATGTCTTAATGTTTTATTCATTCTAGGCACTGAGAACATGGTAAAAAAATATTTTTTTCCTGCTAAACAGAAAATACCCACTTCCTAAAATGTTACCCTCAAAATATGACAAAGCCCAGGTTTTTGTTTCATCTGAAGGACATAATATATAGATTTAAAGTTAAATTTCAGGATATAGTTGACTATCCTTTATCATATAAGAAATGTATTTCTAAATTCATTATTGACTCCTATTTAGATTTCTTAGAAGGAAACATTGAAATTGAATGTGAGAAAATGTGATTGGTAATAAACACTAAAAAAAGGGATATTTATACTTCATCTCTTGCAGTCCATCCTGTGAAATAATAATAAAGCCAAGGGTTGATAATGATCACTTGTTTTTATGTGCTAGGGAATCACCATCCTCAGATGGTAGAAACCACTAAGGAAGAGAAACTGCTACAGCTAGAAGCAAAGAAACCTATGAATAATTTAGAGGTAATATGTTACAGGAGAAGCATGATCAAAATGTGTACAAAGTGAGGAGTTAGTGCTATGTAATGTAAAATTAGTACTCCTCTTAGTTGGGATTTTAGGGAGAGTATAAACATATGCATCAGCAAACTCCTTAAATTTTGGATTATTCTACCTTTTACTCAATTTTTTTCTTTGAAATCCTTTCAACAGTAGATTTTTAGTTTACTGCCTTCTTGCATATTTTTCTTCCAGGTCATTTGATAAGATCAGAAAATAAAAGGCCCCCTCCACCTGTTTAGGGACACTCCATCACACCTTGAGAGTCACTATTTTCCATTCCTGCTACTTTAACTGTTTCTCTTCCCTTGTGCATGTGTTCTTAGTCTCTCATCTGGAATATTTTAATGGCCTCGATTGCCCAGGCTCCAGACTTTTCATCTTCTGATCTGTCTTGCAGATAACTTCTAGGGTTCTTTTTATGAAATACACATTTAATCACATTTTCCTGGTCTACCGGATAATGTCTTGACTCCCATGTAGATTTGAAGGAAGCCAGTAGAGTCCAGGGGCCAAGGGAGAGAAGATGAAGCTTGGTCAAGATAATGTATATTCAATTCCCCATCCTACCCTCAGCATACCAAAGGCCAACCCCAGTACTCATCAGTAATCAAAATTAAATGTGATTGTCTTGCCTCAGAATTAGACACTCTTGACTACATACTCTAACCTCTGGAGAGAGCTCAGGATTTCTGGGCTATCCCTGGCTCACCACCATCTTTGTTCCATTCTAAGAGAACATACTACCCAGGAAAAAAAGATGCTGAGATGAGCCAAGGATATATGCAGAGTTTTATCTGTACGAAAACCAAGGTGGTCCTTGGGAGAAGGAGATAAAGCAGGTTACTTAGACTAGGTTAAGTTCTAGGTATAAAGCTAAGACGCAAGAGAAGACCAAAGGTTCATGAGTAATTAGCAGATTAGCAGATTCAGGATTTCATTGGGATTTGCAAAGTTCATGCAAATCAATTGTACATTTGACTGAAATGTTCCTTCTGTGTATACCCCTGGGAATCTAGCACATATTCTGCTTTATGAATTTGGAAATTTAGAATCCAGACAAATCTCTTTCCATTAAAGTCCATTAGCAAAGACCATGTATACCACATCAATCCACAATAGGAATTTGAATTGTTTTCCCTAATGACATTGAATGAATTTGGTGATGTGATATTTAGGCTAATGTGTCAACTCAGCCAGGTAATTGTGTCCAGTTATTAGGTCCAGCAAGCACTGGGCTAATTGTAATACAAGGGCATTTCATGGCCTTATTCATCAGTGAGTTGACTGCATAGTTGGTTGGTTACATCTACAATCAATTAGGGAGATTATCGTGAGCAATGAGTGATATCTCATCCAATCAGTTGAATGCCTTAAAAGGAGAAGTGATTTCAGCGTTCAGAGAGAGAATTCCCATCTCTACTTCAGACAGCCAGCATCTCCTGGGGGAACTCATCAAGGGCCTTCATCAGAACAGCCAGTTTGCAGCCTGCCTTACAGAATTTGAACTTGTGCATCTCCACAGTCACGTGAGACCATTTTTTTAAAATCTCACACTATTTACAGATATGTCCTTTGCTTCTGTTTCCCTAGAGAACCCTGACTAATACAGTGAGCAATAAAAGGGTACAACCCAAAATGAGAAATCACATTACTCACAACTAAATTTCATAATTAAAAAAATTTTTTTTTGAAATCACATATTTAATATAGCACTCATATTAAGGCTGAGCAGAAGGATATTGAATCACTGAAACATCTTAACAAATTATGTAAACATCACGTTATTTGCAGTGCAGAGCCAAATATTTCCTATTAATGAAAATTTCTTTACCAAACTCCATAATAAAGTTGTTTACAGTATTTTCCATATCAGCCATATCAGTCCTCAGTGCACCACTGTCACCTTGTAGCCATAGGAGATTCTTTCATATTCCACAAGGGATTTCACTTAAAAACTAAGCTTTTAATAATTATGTCTTTCTTAATATTTTAACAACTTTACAGACCTCTTGGGGTGCCATATTACACTGCAGCCTCTGCAAACTTCACAAAAAAGTATGTAAAAACTCACGGAACTATTCCCAAAATGAGACAAATCTTTCATTGGAGAAATGTGGATCATGTGATCACACAAAACATAATTTTTTCAGTATCATGTTAGGATTTCTATAAACCAATAACTTTTGTTTACTTTCTGTCAATGGAAGCAATTAAAACTGAAAGTGAAAAAAAATACCAACTGTAGTGCTTGGTACCAATTTAATAGCTGACAAGTGAAGGACTTCGTTACCACAGGATACTTGTTTTGACATGATACTCCTTCTGACTCCATCAGAATATGAACTCAGATTTAATACAAGAACAGATACTGTTTTCCCTGATGCTCTTTGGCGAGACTTCACAGGGAACTTATTTTCATCATTTTCGGTCACTTAAAAATGAACGAAAAGCTAATGCAATTGAGGCAGCAAGACTCACATGTCTGACAAATGGATAAAATGTTCTTTTGCTAGATTTTTTTTTAACTTTTAAAATGTTTTTGACATCCTTCTCTGAATGCATGCACTCACTACTACTGCGAAGCCCAGCTCCAACTTGTTGCTTCTGGAGTTTCTTTAATCTCTCCCTCCCTCTTTCTGGCATTAGCATGTTTTCCATGACTGCAATTTGAGCTTTTAAAAATGAAGATGCTGACATCTGCACCAGTTTCAGGGCCTCCTTCTTGACGTCTCAATATTTTAAGAAAGCAAGATTGCCAAACTCCCCTGATCACAGAAACCACAAAATGGACTTAAGATTTAAAAGTCTGAACAAAAGTAGTTTGAAACCACGATGAAAGGACATGGTCCAATCATAATTCCCTTTTAAATGTGTTTACTAAGACCCTATTTAGTATCTTAAAGATGCATTACAAAGGCTATTAAGAACAAAACGCACAATGACTTTATGGCTATGATTTGAATAGTTAATTCTGTTGGGTTTAAGAGTCAGTAAAGGCAGATAATTAAAGAAGAAGAAAATGTCCAGTCAGCACCAATATGAAAAATATACATAGAAAAAGGACAAGATGTGTGGCACTTTCTGGGTGCCTACCTTGGCTAGACTGAGACATCAGGTCAAGATCCTCAAGTGTCCCTTTTGCAATAGGATTCCAAATGTTTGTGGAAGATCTGAGGAGAATTCATGGAACTGATAATCACTGAGTTGCCTAAGAACATGAGAACTAATGAGATTAACGCCTTGAACAGAAAGGCCGTCCTCCCACAGGTGCCCTGAAACGCTCTCTGAAGTAGGAAGAGTGATAGGTTTGTGGGTTCTCTCCTGGCGCATGATGCTTTGGCACTTTGCAAATACACTCTGACCTAGACTCTGGGAAATCCACCCTAAATGATTGTATGTAATAGCCTACAAATTTTAAAAACAAGGTAGTTTTGGGGGTAGAAAGAGGCTTAGAAAGAACTGTGTTCACTTTATGGCAAAACTATGGGTGAAGAGGAGTGTTGTGCCCTGAGCAGAGTGACAAAGGTAGGGGCAATGACAATGCCCTCAAGGCCACTAGTATCTGTGACACTCACATGCTTCACAAATGGTATGGAACCCACTCAACAAGTACATCAAGTGTACTTGTTACCCTCTGAGTGTGGGTAAGGGGGCTCTGGGCACAAATGTCTCTGCTCGGGTTCTAGGGGCCACTGGATAATAGGTATTGGCAGATAGGATCTCGGGGACTGAATAGCTTTGGAAGAAAGAATAGTGTGTAAAAAATATAAGTAACCACATCTAAGGGCAAGAGTAATCCCACTGCCTCTGGTGCCTAATTGGCACGAATAGATATTTTACTTCACTTGAGAGCCAAAATAAGAAGGTTAGGCAAGAGAGAAGCATTATAATAGAAGGAAATGTTTAACATCCTAAAACCACATAATTGAAAGTTTTAAAATGTGGTTTCCTGAGAAAAATCAGAAAAATGCAAAAAAAAATGTAGATCTCCCCAGCTATAATAACAACTTGAAGTTATCCTTGGTTGTAATTCATAAATATCCAATATTATTTTCAAAAGCTCTTTTTATCCCATTGACAGATTGGACAACTGGGATATTGAACAATTGGTTTTAGATATACTGTTAAGTGATTGTCTTAGGCATTTCAAATCCATTACTGAACTCACCATCTTATCTCAAGAAAAACCTTCCTTTTCTATGTCCTGTTTTGCAGAAGCTGTCACCACTATCACCCTGAATGGCCCATGCAGGTGAACAAGAGGTCATTCTCAATTCCTGTTTCTCCTTTCATTCATTCATTCATTCATTCATTCATTCAGTTATTCAACCCTTTTTTCACTCAGCAAATATTTTAGAGTTTCATATATCTGCAGGGTACTCTGTTGGGTGCAACCCTGTACCTTCGGCATCTTCTACATCAAGTCAATTTTCAACAACTCTTGTTCAGTCTTATAAACTTTGCTTCAGTCTCTCCACTACATCCCATCTCCTCTCCTCCTACCTTACCTTAGACTGGGTTTTCTCAACATGGGCACTACTGACATATTGCACAAGATGATTATTTGGGGGGTGGGGTGGGCTGTATTGTGTATTATAGGATGCTTAGCAGCATCCCTGAACTCTACCAACTAAATGCTAGGATCATTTCCCCAAATTTCTCCCACCAACTCATTGAGCATCAATGGTTAAGACATCAACATCTCACTGTTGAATTACAGAAATAAACTCTACATTAATATCCTTTCTTCCTATCTTCCCCTCCAATTTTTCATATGCAAGTTATGGGCACTTCCATTTACTTTGCCATTTCTAAGCATGATCCCAGTTCCTCCTCACATCCTGCTATGAGCTGTATTATTAGACTGTTTTACAAACAAGGCAGCAGAGGTCAGTGGACTGATTTGCCCACAGACAGGGAATAAATAGAAGCCCAGGTTTAAAAGCAAGATCTGGCTGAATGAAAAAACGGTACTTTTAACCAATAAGCAATACTCTCCAGAGTGTATATTTAAAAAATTAAGAATGAAATGTGTTCTTCTCAGTTTAAATTCATTTGGTGGCACCCCCAGCATGGACCCTGGTAACTCCCCCCACCTCTATTTCTCACCCCCACCCCTACTCCCCACAATACCCTGCTGTTCCACCAAACTTTGTGCATTGCCCCAAGCATCAGTGTTCTTGGCTTCTGGGATTTTCGTCATGCTCCTCTCTTTAATTTTGTCTGATCTTTAGGACTTACTGCAGGCGTCATCTTTCCAATAAGCCTTCTCTAGCATCCTCAGTCCAAGTTAGGGATACCATCCCTGCCTCTCCATAGCATCCTGCACAAATTGCTACCATAGCCCACATAACATCATTGTGTTTTTTGTCTCCCCTGTTGGTCCTATTTGTCAAGGGCTCCACCATTTAACTATTTGGCTAGTCTTGGGCAAGTCATAGAGTCATAATAATAGATGCTTCATTTGTTGCAAAGATTAACAAGTTGTATTAAGTGTTTAGGAGAATATCTGTCAGGTACCAACGCTATAGTTTGTTATTCTTATTTAAATTCCAAAAAGCTAACACACTCCTAGCATATGTTGGAAACTCAAATAGCATTGGTTACATGAGTGAAAAATTCTACTATAACTTTCAGGGGAATTCTTCAGTTGAGGTTTAACTTTACTGGGTCATAATCAGCTTTAATTGTGCTACCACATAATGAGACAGAGCTAATTAGCTCAGGCAAGGGTCACCGGTGGATTAGTTGTGCATTTGCAGTAGATCATTCCTTATGTGCCACAGTGAGTCCATGCAGAGCCAAAAATCAAACGTTCTTCTTTGCACTGCTGTGTTTGATACTCAAGACCAGGGGTTTTTTAACCTTTTTGTTCCACAGACCTCTTTGCCAGTCAGGTGAAAACCACTTACTAAGTCTACACTGTCCTGTATATTATTTAATAAATATATCGCACCCGCACCAACACGTCCCAACAAGAGTAATGTTTTTTTGAATTGCAGTTCAAGCTCACGAACACCTGCTCCAGACCCAAAGAAGATAATCTCTAGAACTACTGCCATTGAGAGCAATCTACAGCAGCTCTAGATGGCATCTTGTCTCTCTTTTGGTCTTTCTACTTCTTTCATTTGTCCTCCTCCATTTCCCTGTAGCTATTTGTCTTTTTTTAAATTTTCCTCTCTTCACTCTCTCTATTTTGTGAGTAGACCTTTCTGCGGCTTTCCTGAGAGGTTCAGTGTCACTAAGTATTGGTCAGAACATAATATATATATTTTTAAATCTGATTATTTTTTACCAAACAACTTACTGCCCCAAACTCAAAGAAAACTGTGAGAATGTGCCCATGGACAAAAATATTAAACTACTCACCAAATTACTTGGAGAAAGAATTGGCTTGGGGGCACTAACTGACTCAGCCACATCAGAAAAATATTTTCTATTTGTCTTCCAACAAAAATTTTCTACATTTCTCATTTAAAACCAAGCGTATAATATTTTGACAGTAAGTATTGTTCTCTATCACTTATTAAAGCCCCCACTGAAAATGGCATAGACAAGTTTTAAGGAATAATGTTATTTAAACACAAATCAAAGCCCCTAACTCTTACATAGATCCATTCCTTCCCACAATATTTTATTGAATTGTTTGATCCACTGGAAGAAAAAGATTGCATTGTCCCGTATTAAAAGAACTTCTTATGAAAACAGAATTGTGCACTAGGGAGAATGATTATGACTTCCTTGGGGATAGTAATTATGAATTTCCAGACTTTCATGTATTTGAAATTGTCTTCTTAACCTGGCATTATAATATATAATTTCTTATTTATTAAACATTCCTTAAGGAATTTCCATAGAAAAATGATTTATTATTTAAGCAAATTCTTACAAGCTAGATAAAATGCATTTTAACCCTCATAATTAGGGATGATCTTGGCTTGACTTGAAGAAATAAAGAGCATACTGGCCGTAATGATTTCATGAATAATTGTTCTTCTTTTGCCCATAAGAGAGCATTGGACCAAATCCACTATTTAGGCCCTTTCTGAGTTAAAAAAAGTAGCTTGAATTTAGTTAGTAGCTTAGTAATCATAAAATTTCTATTTTTTCCTGCTGCCATAAAAGTTGAGTTAAAAGGCCACTATATATAAAATGTGTGTGTACATAAACATACACACATACACTTAGACATTTTCTTGAATTGAAAACAAGTTTTATTTTGTTTTTGTGTTTATTTGTAAAGAATTTTTTATTTATTCAAGTAGTGGTTTTTGTTATTATTGTGTCCTTTTAAATTACTTTGATAGGCTAATTGTATGTGATATGTATACATGGCTGCTGTTTGTTGATTGAGGATCAAGGCATGATAAAGATTACTTTATTATTAATGCTAATTTTAACCTGTAAAGAAATTAGACGTACAAGTGGGAATTGGACCTCAGTGATGAGAATATAAATGCCTTAGTCTACCTAGCTTCATAAACCTTATGTAAACACGTACAAGTATCTGTTCATTCTTTCAACAACTATTTACTCAGCACTACCATGAGCTAGGTGCCGTATTAGGTACTGAGGATAAAAAGAATAAGACAGGCTCTTTTTCTGCCCTCACAGAACTTGCAACTTATGAAAGACAGTTATTATACAAGTAGAGTGTGGCAGGTACTGTCTGTTCTAGGGGGATGTGATGGTTAAATAGTGTGTCAAATTGACTACGTTATGGTGCCCAGTTATTTGGCCAAGCAAGAACTTTCCTGATTGTTACCAAGATGTCACTTAAATCATCAGTTGATTGCATCTATGGTAGATGACATCTACAATCAACAAAGGAGATTGCCTTCGGCAATGAGAGCAGTCTCTTCATTCTATCAGTTGGAAGCTAAAAGTGAGAACTGAAGATTTTAGCAGTCAGAGGAAGAACTTCTATCTCCACTTCAGCCAGCCACTTCTCCTGGGAAACTCAACATCACCTTCATTAGTGTTTCCAATTTACAGCTTCCCCTATGCAATCCAGACTGCGAATCCCACTGTTGCATGAGCCAATTCTTATAATAAATCACTTAATAGTTACACATAAAAAACACTTGACTGGTAAATTTTGAGCCGGGGGTGGGGGGGTGGAGGAGCCAGTCAGAGGTACAGGATGTGTGAAGAACAAGACACCCAAAGCAGCAAGGCCTTAAATGAACTGAAAAGAGTTTGTAATGACTGCAGTTCAAAGTAGTAAGGTGAGGGGCTGGACACGAAGCAGGAGATTTAGGGAGAAGACGGATCAAGAAGGACTTTGGAAGCCATGTTGAGTTTTGACTTTTGTCGAAGGATACTGGGAAAACTTAGAAAGATTTTGAATTGGGAAATGGCACAGCAAATTGACATTTACAGAAGATCATTTGTACTACAGTGGGAAAAATGGATTTATAAGGATTAGAATGGAGGCAGGGATCTGTGTGATGAGGTATTTGCAGTGGTCTAGATGAGAGATGATGACAGCATGGGTTGAGGTGGTGGCAGTAATGCTGATGAGATGGATAGAATTGAAACATAATTCTTTTATTCATGATATATTGACCTAGTCACTGATTAAGCAATGAGAGAGTCACTGATGGACTCCAGGGTTCTGGCTTGGGTAACAGTTCTATCATTCACTGGCATAGAAAGTGCTAGAGGAGATACAAAACTGGGAAGGCAATGAGTTCTCTTTTTGAAATGTTAAGTTTGAGGTACTTAAATGCCTCTAAGTAAAGCTATCCAATAAGAAGTTGACTGTGTGGCTCCAGAGCTTTGAAAATAGGTCAGACTTACAAATATAGATTTGGGACATATTTCAAAGACTGCTAGCTGGTGAAGGAAAGCCATGTTTTCTCTTTCATTATGGGCACTGAAGAAGACTACATTTCTCTGTATGTCTGGCAACTGAATGCTGCGATGTGACTGATATCTGGCCAATGGAATCTGAGAAGAAGAAAAATGTCCACCCAAATCTTAGGCTTGGCCAATAAAAACTTCCCATGAGCATGGTTCTATCATCTTTCCCCATGCTTTTTCTTTTACCAAATGTTGAAGATGGCAGAACCTCTGTCAGCCTGAGTTACTGAATAACCAAGGAGGAGACATTCTGCTGACCTGTTCACCTATCTAATACTGTTACAGGAGCAACATCTAGGCTTTACTAGGATTAAGGAATTTTACATTTTGCAAGTGAAATTATTATAGCAACAAGGCTATATCATAACTAATCCAGGAGCCTTAAAATTCAGAATGAAGATGGATAAAGAAAAACAACTTGAAGCCTCAGATAAGATTTTCCGGGGAGAGGGTTATATTGCTGCTGTCACCAACTACTAAAAACTTAGTGGCTTCAGGCAACACAAATGTATTATCTTACAGTTCTGGAGATCAGAAGTTTGAAATGGGTCTTAAAGTCAGTTGTCAGGAAAGCTCCATTCCTTCTGGAGGCTTTAGCAAATTGTTTCCTTGCCTTTTCCAGAGTCTATAGGCTGCCCTCATCACTCCAATGTCTGCCTCCCTCATCATTTCTTTTCACTAACTTTCCTGTCTCCCTATTTTCCTTGTGATTACATTGGACTCACCCAGATCATTCTGGGTAATATTAAGCCTTAATCACATCTGCAAAGTCCCTTTTGCCACATAAGGTAATAAATTCACAGGTACCAGTGATTAGGAAGTGGATATCTTTGGGGTGGGGCATTATTCTGCCTTCGCAATAAAAACATTTAAGGCAACACCTTGAGTGGTACCAATCTCAAAGGTCTGGGTCGAGGAAGAGAAGACAGCAAGATAATCATGAGTGAGCATATAAAGATACGGAGAAATCCAGGAGGAGTAAAGTGACATGGAAAATGTTGAAAGAAAGTATTTTAAGGAGGAGAGAGCAATAAGTTGTGCTTCTATCAGTGAGAGATCAAGTAAGATAAGGACAAATGTTCTTTGAACTTGGCTACAAGCAAGCTATTGGTGACCCTTTAAAGATGAGTTTGAGTGGAGCAGTAAGAATGTAGGAATAGGTTGAATCGTGGTTGGGAGTGGGTTCTCTGGAGATAATTAAGACAATTCTTTCAAGAAGATGGGCTCTAAATGGGAAAAGAAAACTAGGGGCAGAGCAGGGGACTGGGGTGAAAGTTGGAGGAGAGAGGGTTTTTTTGGTTTTGTTCCAAAATAGATATGCATATTTAAATACGCCAGTGGAGAGGGAGAGATTAAATATAAAGAGCTAGAATAATCAGATTTAGGACTTGAAGGAAAAGGAAGAGAATCTCTTTCATTTTATCTTGGGGGACAGCGAGAAGAAAGGGTAGAACTTTATACTATATAAGTAAATTGAAGAAACTACTGTTAAATTATTTCTTTTTCTTGGTGAAACAGAAGACTAGGTCAGGGACTGACAGTAAGTGGGGTGGGGTGGGGTGGGGTGGGAGATGGTTTGGACATTTGACAGGCATGGGTAATATCTGAAATGCCGTGGAAGTGTGTTAGTATGTTGACCAGGAAAATTACAATCATTTAGTCAGGTTGCCACCAGTGCCCAGCCAAAATTAGAGACTTAAATATAAAGTAAGCCCTTCCTAACTACTGTATGATTTTTCTCTTGAAATGTCAGCAAGCTGGAGGCAAAGGCAGAAAAGGTGGCCATTGGATTTACTAAGATTTATAGGTTTTTCTCTCAGCAAGTGTGATGGGAAGACAATAGGACAAGAGAGCTGGTAAGCAGAGGGATGAAGTGATGGCAGGGAACAAAATGAAGGCAGTAGGGACAAGGAACTCTGTAAAGATACTAAGGAAGTAAAAGAAGTGGTCTAGTGGGAACAATAGAGTGAGAGAGAGGATGGTCTATGACACTTGTTTAAGAAGGAGCCTAATGCTTTATTTGAGAGGTGGTCTGGTGTGGATGTGACAAGGTCCAGAGTGTGACCATGGAGTGGATGCCTGAAGTGGGGGAAGGTCCTTGGAGGGGAGGCAAGCAAGAAACCATGAGGCCTGCTTGTCACATGCTTGTCTCACCCACAATGATGTCAGGCCTGAGGGTGGAGAGGAAGCCTGTGGTACTGGTGACAAGGCCTTCTGGTAAACTTGCCCTAACCATATAATAAACAAATAGGTAGGAAGAGAAAATACAAAATCCACCCACCACAGCAAAACACATTTAAGCACTTATCAGAATAATTCAATTGAAAATCCTTCTTTTGGCTTTTTAAAATTAAAGAAGCTATAGATTACATAAATGTTACATCAAAAATATAGGGGATTCCCATAAACCCCACCCCTTCCCCCTCCCACCTTCTTTTGGCTTTTAAGGGAAAGATTTGCCTGTGTTAGCCTAATTGTATTCACCTGACAATCTATAATGTCCTGGCTTATTTTTTTCTGTCACAACTCACAGGCCATCTCTGGCTCCATCTGGCCTTCGGGACTAAGAATTGATTAATGCTGGACCTACCACCCATGAAAGGGCACAAGAGAATGCCAGCAACTTTCTTCTGGTGTCAGATTGGTCAAAACATGACAAAAGGACTGTGGTGGATGGGAGGATGCCTATGACACTAAAAGCACCCTGCCACCGACTCTGCATTTTGCACTCTGAGCTGCAAAGACATTGCTTGCCTGCATCAGCTACCCGGTCTCATGATTCAGCCCTGTCATAAAAGAGCATTTAAAAAAACACCAGTTTTAATACTTTGTACTGTTTAATGTACTTGGTAATGCAAGATAAGCTGGCGCCTTCCTTGCCCTCCAGGCGCTAACAATTGTGTGCATTTTTTTTCACTTGTCTAGGATCATAGATTAAACAAGTTAGTTTAAATGTCTACTCAATATGAGCAAAGTTCAAGTCAGTGAGATGTGCTTTTAAGTGATGATAAACAGGGGAAGTCTTAAGAAAGGGCCTGTCAAGAATATCACCATCTGTCTTCTTCCAATTTGGGAATTAGAATCTCTTCTTACTGAGGAGCTCCTGTGTACCCAGAGCTGAAAAGAACACGCAAACAAGTATATGCCCACTCTCTGGTCACTGGGGATACTTACCGTCTTGTTTGGAACATACATTTACATCCAGAGAACATCAACTATCAAAAGAGATTATCAACTATCAAAATCTTCTGAAATAAATAAATCATATATTCTATAGGAGTGTGTAAAAGGCAGCTCCTGTTTTCTTTAACAGATTGCACCGAGGAGATCGCAGCAGGAATCAGGCATGTACATAGATAAATTATACTATTTCACATTCAGAGACATGTTGGGCAGAGAAAGGGAGTCACTCGTGAGAAGTTCCGAAAGTCTTCTAAAAGCCAGTAACCTTGAAACTGGAATTGCAGAAATTTGCTAGTGGGGAAAATGAGAGATGGGCCCTCCAGGTTCTGAGTTGTCCCCAAAGTTGTTTTCTCTTTGGATTAACCTCACTCTACGTGAGTCTCTTGTTCAATAATCTATCATTTATTGAATATGTTTGGAACTACTCTAGAAGGAAGAAACCTCAGAGTTTTTGTGATTCATTGATTCAATAGCAGACCCTGAAATCCAGAATGAAAGGAATGCTTAGTAGAGCTCACCTTGAAGGGGACAACTTGGACTAGACAAATCAATAAATGTCTGTGGAATAAATGATTGCATAAGCTAACCAGGGCTGGGACAAAATCTGTAGGGAAAGAGAATAAAAATAATCAAGGCAAAAATTCAAAAGTTAACATTACCTCTAATGGTTGTGGCAAGACATCTTTTTATTGGACTTAGGATTCTGCTCCAGGTCATCCAATGCCATAGATATTAAATTAAAGTAAGCTTTATTGTCCTGTTTCCTTGCACACATATTTTGTGTTTGCTTATGCTATTTTTAAAGTTGCATCTGAATCATTTACCTTGGGTGGAGACCCCGGGCCCCAGTGAACAATTGTTTATTGGGAGGGATGGGAAAGGCAGAGTCTGCTCCACGGTGAAACCTCCGCTGCTTCAGAGGCTGACAGGCAGGATTTTATTTTTTCAGTTTGTAGGACAAAGTACGAACCAGATATACCAGAACTTAAACAAAAAATTCTCTAATGATCCAAATTTCTCCAAATGGAGAAATCCAAACCTAGCCTCTTGCAAACCAGCAATGACCTGATTGTCAAAAAATGAGGCTCCACAGGTTTTATGGATAAATGGGAGTACATTTTTAACAGGGTCCAAATATTCACTACTTGTATTCTTAAAGAAGGGGACTTAATAATTTGACCAGAAATCTGTGTCAAAGGAAGATGAGCACTGCATCTCAGATGGTAAATTTATCTGAAGATAGTTTGAAGCTGAGACACTTTAGAACTAATTGACGGAATTCCTTCTTGGAAAAGCTGATATTGCTTTAGAATTACTGCCATTAGTCTATTGATAATAGACCACATTGAATAAATACCAGCTTCTGATTAGATAGATATGTATTTCCAAATGAATAAGCATCTACTCACCCAACCCTGGAAGTCAGGGACCAGGTGGAAATAGGTGTGGCATAAGCCAAATGGTTAGAAAAAACAGAGCCAGGGCATGGTTCTCTATTCAGTGATAATGGCCTTGAACAGAGGGAAACAAGCCAGAGCACCATTCTCTGAGTACTGAGAAATCCACAAGCTTAACTAAAAACTAAAATGCCCCCAAGACTGGCATTAGGGAACTAGCCCTCATTCTTTACCATTCTACTTATGTTAAATTATTAAAACAATAACATATTTCAGTCCATGTGTCAAACACTGTTCTAAACACTTCACATATATTGCAGATGAGAGGACTGAGATTAAAAGATTAATGTGTCCAAGGCCACACAGCTAGTAAATGACAGAATCAGGATTCTAACCGAGACTTGGATCCAGAGCCCACGCCCTGCTGCTACACCACCTCACACACAGAAAGAGACCATGACCGGCCGGGCTGGCTCATGCCTGGTGCAGCTTTGCTCTCATTGTGGTGCTTTTCTGAACAGCAAACCATGGACAGATAAATCAAGTTACCCTTGCTATTCTGTCAGTAATGAAAAAAGAAGGCAGCAAGTCATCTTGAATTGTTATTATCTTTGTTTATTTTGTCTTGGTTGACTTTTCAAGTACCACCCGAGATCCTTTTGTGGAAGAAATGATATTAAGTTTGAGATCAGCTTTCTGGCAAGGCACTGAGGGCTCAAGATATACTCAGACAGTCAATAAATTGCTTGAATGAATGAGTGAATGATTTAGTTAACCAGTCAATTCAATCAAATATCTAGGTAGCCATGGATTTAATTACATCCTTATCTCACTCTAAGCCTATATCTTCCTTGAGTCATAACCAACCACCTTTTGGCTATCTCTAGCTACTTCTGTTCAAACACTTCAGGCAAGTTGATTTGCTGCATGGGTGGTGTCTTTCCTTCCTACTTGGCTTCACTCATGTTATAAACTGCACCTGTCATGCCCTCCATTGCCAAAGATGCAAACAAATCCTACTTATGGTCAAAGTCCAGCTCAAACAGTTTATCTCTACTAAAGCAATCTATCCCAGCTCTGACCAGCTACATCACTGTCACTCTATGCTGTAGTTGTGTCTGTATGTGACTTATCTCTGGACATGAAGTTGCTTGAGGGAAGATGACATTTCCCCTTTTATTTTCTCTGTCCCTCTTAAGTGGTATAAAGTGGATCCAAAAAAAGTGGTGGGTTTGAGTAAAGAGTATTTATGAATAAATCCTATCTTCCACATATTATACTATTTATCAATTTTTGATTTATAATTCATCTTTTATGAGCAGACTATCTCATTGATTAGCTAACTGTTTGGTAGGGGTATTCCAAACTGCTTTCTCACATTTTTTCCTTGGGTTCATAATTGTATGTGATTTTTTGTGAATTAATAGCTGCAATGAAGAAATCATTTTATTTTGTAAATAATATCAAATGTTGCTTTGTCATAGAAAAAATTAGGATTATTAATGAGAAAAAGAAATATCTAAGTATATATTAAAATCTATATTTAGTACAAGATTTATTTTTCAAATAAAAATTATGCAGCCAAAGTAAGAGCGTAAAATCTTATTTGTGGTAATTCTTTTATTGGAAATAAGATGCAAACAGAGTTACATGTAGATCTTTGAATTTGTGAATATAGTCACCACCACATGGAAGTCATATGTAACAGAATTGGAAAAGAAACAAATTATCCTGATATTCAAAGAAACACATTAAGAAAATAATAATGGATATGATACTAAAGTGTATTTTTCAAAATAAGTTCATATTACCCCACTATTCTATTTTGCAATTATTATACTTATAATATGATATTTACTTTTTAAAAATATATATATTTTAAAAGATATTTAGATTACATAAATGTTACATAAAAAATATAAGGGATTCCCATATGTCCTGCACACCACACCGCCCACATTTAACCACATTAACAACATCCTTCATTAGTGTGGTACATTCATTGCAATTGATGAACACATTTTGGAGCATTGCCATTAAGCATGGATTATAGTTTACATTGTAGTTTGCACTCTCTCCCACACAATTCTGTAGGTTATGCCAAGATATACAATGGCCTGTATCTGTCATTGCAATGTTATTCAGGACAATTCCCAACTCCCAAAAATGCCCCCATATTACAGCTGGTTTCCCTCTCCTTGACCTCAGAACCTCCAATGGCCACAGCCTCCACATCAATGATATAAGTTCTTCCATTGCTAGAATCACAATAATTCTATAGTAGAATACCAGTTAGTCTACTCTAGTCCATAGTTCTTTCCCCAATCCTGAGGATTCTGTGATGGTGATGCTTACTCCACCTCTAATTCAGAGGGGGCTTCAGTCCCATATGCTGGTGGATGGGACTCTCTTGCTTGCAGTTGTCAATTTTCTTAGTTCCTTGGTATGGTGGTTGTCCATTATCAGCTCCTCGTTAGTTGTCCTGGGTGAGTCCAATGAACTAGATAGTAGGTGTTGCAACTCCGTTGAGGCTCAGGGCCCAGCTGGCACATGGACCACCCAAAGATTCAAGTCTCCTGGATGTACACCTACCAACTCCTGCACCAACAAAAGGTTCAAATAGAAGAGACCAAAGATCCATATGTAGGGAAACCACAACTGAGTCCAATTCTGTCACACTGGGGAGCACAAACCCCAAAGTTGGGCCCACTGACAAGGCACCAAACTCATGAGTTATTTGCCCTGACCTTAGTGCCTTGGTGTCTCCAGAGCCCTCAGGAGCCCTGCTATTTGGGGTAGTGTTTAATTTGGCAGTCAATGAGATCCTGCTGAGATATGCATAAGTGTAACCTCTGGAATGACCTTCTGACTCATTTTGAAGTCTCTTAGCCATATAAACTCATTTGTCTTTACCATTTCTGTATTTTAGTTAAGGTCTTTTTCCAGTTGCATTGCTAGTTGGTGCTTGGTAGTAATCCCTTGATGCCAGGGAGGTTCATCCCTGGGAGTCATGTCCCATGCTGGGGGGAAGTTATTGCATTTATATGCTGAGGTCGGCTTAAAGAGAGTCCACATTTGAGCAACAGGGAAGCTCTCAGGAGGTAATGCTTAGACACCCAGTAATACAATGCTAAGTTTCAATTTCAAGAGGAAAGCTTAATAAGCACAGTCATCAATATCGAAAGCCTGTCAATGGGCCATCCTCCTTCACTAGCCATTGCTTCTGTAGATTGCGGCAGAGCTCCCCAGGATGGGAATTCAATATTCTTTCAGTTATTGTGTCAATCTCCACCCACCGTGACAATACACCATGAACATCTGAACACATTTTTATACCTTATATATGTGCCCAGGTGAACCTCCTCCCATGTATCCCCCATCACTGACATCCCACACAAATGGTCCTCCCCTGCCACAGTTGTAACCCTTCTGTGAGCCAAAACTTCTTTAAAATTGAAGCCAATAAAATAGCAAATACAATTAATAAGAAAATGAAATAATAATGATGTCTTTTTGAAAAGGATATAAAATACAAAAAAAATTTAAAAATTAAAAAAATTGTAAAATTTGGGATAATAAAAAATAATGAAAAAATATTTAAAAATTTTTTTTGACATTTTGCTTTTCAACACTGTAAGATTTGTTGTCCTTTATGTACAGTGACAATTTCTTCCATTTATTCCCCCAATGTCTTACTTTTTCATTTTGTCTTCAAAGAACTTTTAGGTCACAGCAAAGTCACATACAGAATATAGGGGACCCCCATATATCCAACATTCTCCCCTTTCTCCCCCTTCCCCTATTAATAACATCTTATATATGGATGGTACATTTGTTATAACTGATGTACAAATATTGAAACATATCTACCAATGATAGTCAATGGTTTACATTATGGTTTACATTTTGGAACATGCACTTTTATAAATTTTGATGAAACTTGACATGGTCTGTATCCATCATTGCAAGATTATGTAGAACATTTCCAAATGATGTAACACACTATGTAAAGATGAACATTCACACACTCACTAGAAGCCTGCCCCAGGTACACCCTGTCCCAAATGACCCTACATCCAACATCCTAAACCAGTAACCCTATCTTGCCCTATTGCCAAAAGAGCATTCTCAACATTGTAGTTTCAACAAAGACCCACCTATCCCCAGTGTTCACCTGCTCCCTCCCCCAACCCTTCCCCTAGGGTTGCAATTGCATTTGAGAATGCGATTGAATTATTCATAGCATTTAATTTTTCTGACACTATATTACTGTGGTCCTCCATATTATGATATTGCTTCCTATTTTTAAAACTACATTTAAAAATAGAAATATTAATATGCATCAGTAATATAATTGCAATGTTTATAAACACATGGCCCATAACACACAGTCCCAGAGTGGACAGTCAAATAGTTATTCCAATCTCTACTACTATCTCTTTCAATCCTTTAAGGGGGTCTATGGTAAGTTAGTTTTAAAAATTCCTCATTTTGTAGGCCTCTGAAATTCCTGGATACTACTCATTTTCTTCTCTCATTCTCACCAGTCTCATCTCTCAAGTCTTCCCTGTGCTGCCATAGAACACCTTGCAACTGGTCCCATTCAACACTCCCAACACACATGTCCACCATTCCCACCATGCACCAGCCATGGAGCCCACTTACAGTTCTGACTTCCTCTGAAGTACAAATCTGCCTACACAACTTTCCTCCTTTCTCTTATCTGCCATGGAATGTTGGGGAGTGGGAAGGGAGAAGGAGGAAGACTACAACCATACAAGTTATCAATTTTTTTCCATCACATTTAACCCAACTAAAAACTAATAAAAATAAATGCCCTTTATTATACTATATGTTAAATTAATGTCAATAGTGTCTGTGAGCAGTGCCTATTTTTCCTGCTGAATGTAAGGAATAAGTCTTTTTTTTTTTTTTTAAGTCCTGGTGAACATTCTTTTTTAGGAGATACTGGGGATTAAACTCAGGACCTCATACATGGGAAGCAGGAGCTCAACCACTGAACTACATCCACTCCCCTTATTTTTAAAAATAAACTTTATTTTTTGGAATGATTTTAGATTTACAGGAAAATTGTGAAGATATACAGAGTTTTGAGAGTTCCAATATACCAAACACTCAGTGTCCCCTATTATTAACATCTTACATTACTCTGATACATTTGTTATAATTACTGAACCATTATTGATACATTATTATTAACTAAAGTCCATACTTTATTTAGGTTTCCTTAGTTTTTACCTAATGTCCTTTTTCTTTTCCAAGATCCTGCCCAGATTACCACCTTATATTTGCCTGTTATGTTTCCATTAGGCAACTCCTGGCTGTGACAGTTTCTCATACTTTCTTTGTTTTTAATGACCTTGATGGTTTTAAGGCATACTGCAGGTATTTTGTAAAATATCTCTCAATTGAGATTTGTCTGACTTTTTTGTCATCACTAAACTGGGGTTATGTGGAGGCAGGCCACAAAGGGAAAGGGGCATTTGCATTACATCATATCAAAGTTACATGCTATCAGCATTATTTTTAAGTGTTGGTGTTGAGTTTGATCACCTGGCTAACGTAGCATTTGTCAGATGTCTCCACTACAAAGTTACTCTCCCCTTCCTCCTTCCAACAGATGAATGTGTTAGACTAGATTTTCTTGAGTATGAACCTGGATCATATTACAAGTTTTCAAATATAAGATTTGTTAATACTACTGAAAAAATCCCCAGAAAATATTCCATAACAAGGAATTGGCATTATTTTTCCTAATTAAAATTGTTTTTTTTTTAAATTTCAGGGCATTCCAGTAATTTAGCTCCATTTTCTCAGGAGGAGGGTCTGTGTATGTGTGTGTGGTGGGGGTGGTGTTCATTTTTTCTGATCCAGCATCTAATTTGTGTTTCAGAATACATGAGTAAGGTCAAGTAATTTTAATTAAGATTTCTTAGTTACTTCATACCTAAATTATTTGGTTAACTAGAATAAATCAGACTTTATTTGTAACAAAGCAAAAGGAATATATTCTAACATATATATGCAAATGCATAAAAAGTACACATGAAGTAAGAAGAAAGAAACCATCTAAATATTAATGGAAGATATCCAGTTATAACAAGCCAGATTAAAGTGTTTTTTTATAGTAAGATTATTTTTCATAGTCATTACCATAAACAATACTTATGACAGGCATCATTAAACTGAAATGCAGTTAAATTGGAAAGATAATATTGTATTGCTAAACCAATACCATGAAGGTGTGAAGAAACAACTCTACTTACTTACTTCCACAATTCTATTGATACGTTTTATGCTCCTTGATTTTCTTCCCTCCCTCCCTCCCTCCCTCCCTCCTTCCTTCCTTCCTTCCTTTTTTAAAATCTCATCTTTAAGATGACATTTTAAATGACCACATTTTGCAATGGATTTAAAAAGAGTCTGTACCTTTATTCGGGAGTCTCAAAAATTCAAATGTTGTCTTAGTTAAAACTGAAATAAGGTTCTAGAGTCTCTCTTATTTTCTACTAAGATTTAAGTAATATAATAACAACAGCAAAACTTTTCTGTTGTTGTGAAACCACAGTAGGATTACAAAGCTGCTTAGACAAGCAGGTTCCCAGAGTTCCATTCAATAAACCTTACTGGAATAAATCAGAAATATGGTGCCAGTTAATTCAGTTTCCTTGTTCAATTTCTTTTTTTTTTTTT
>PVKH010003364.1:0-25089 GCA_004027955.1 Chaetophractus vellerosus
AGAGCTAGTTTACTGAAGTAAAAATTACCCAAAAGACTAGTAGCACAAGTTTTCACTTCCTACGCCTAATAAAATTCTACAAAACTCTCACCTACTACACACACACACACACACACACACACACAGCATTCCCCATACTCATTTTCCTTTGAGCCCATTGTCCCCAGAAACTGGGAAACATGGTCTTCTTGAGTGACCCTTAGAGCAGAAGGAGCTGCTGGATCTATATATCAAGCTGATCGGTCACAGGTGGTCACAGTGTTGGAAAAAGAATGTAAATTTTTAAAAACTGTGGGAACTTATAGAGTAATATTGCCCATGTGAAATGCTACCATGGCTAATTAATGCAGCTCAGGAGTTCTCACACTTGATAAATACAAGAGATGGCAAAAGTCTGGGAGCTGGATAGAGGAACCAGTATTAAAACAGCCTTGGAAAAATACACTGCAATACACAGCCCCCATTCATCCCTCACACTGAAAATCATCCCTTACACTGCAAAACTGTACCAGCCCCAAAACGACTCCTCTCACTAACTTTCCACCCACCCCAATTTAATTTAATTCAATTTAGGTTTAAATGCTTATACTCTGAACTCTACTGTCTTTGAGCTTTTTAATGAGTAATGACATTGATAGTTGAACCTGTACACCATGTTGCATGTTTTCAAATGTTATTTGTCGGATTGAAGCTTGCAATGCAAAGCAACTATTAAAAAAAAAAATAAATGTGTGTGGAGATTAGAGTCCACATTTTGAAATGTCAGTAAATACAGTATTTATATGACAGATCATAATGACTTGTAAAAGGCAGCCATATGTGTATCAAGCGCTCAGTCTTCCTAATTTTTTTTCTTTAAGAAATCTTTGATTTTTAAATCTGTAGAAAACTGAACTAAATGATAACTATAGCTCAAATTTTTTGAGGAACTCAGTAAAATCAGAGATCCTCAGCCCATGTATTTCTCTCTTTCAAGGAGAAACAGAGGGAACGTTTCCACCTTGTGCGCTACTGTCATATCACATTTAGGGCAATAGAAAGATTTAAGAAAAAGAAATCAAGGATAGAACCTTAGCATCAGTTCCTCCGTCTTTAATGTACTGTTTCACTACTTAACAGCGCCTAAAGGTAGTTTGCTGGTGTACTTTCCCAAATACCACCATTAACAGAATTTTACATGCCTCTTATCCCAAAGAAGTCTTGAAACATAATATAGACAACAGACTTCAGGTTACATCCCTGGAAGTCAGGCACTTCTGAGGCACAGAGGGAGTCCCTGAGATAGCAAGAGAACATGTAGGACAGTTTCAAACAAAGAACAAAAGCAAATGATGGCCCTTCTGAAAACCACCAAGGATGTTAAGTGTTTTCAGAGAGTGAAATCAAACACAATAATATCAAAAGGCTGGTGGAGACTCCTCTAAGGATATACATTCTCCGCTTAAAAGTGATTAAGTATTTAATGGTCATCACAGACCTCCAAATTTCATTGCCCCACATTCATAAACCGCATCTCCAAATACACTAAAACTATATCCCAGGCATAAGCCTTCTTTTGTTCTGATGCCAGTTTGTAAGAGATCTTTATGTGAACAAAAGCTTCTGTCTTTACAATAACCATCTTTCTTTAGAAAAGGCATGCAATATACTTTTGGGATGGCAAATCACACAATAGAGAAAACCAAATCATTCCAGTGAGGTTTGATGAGCCCTTAGCAAATCCTACAACAATTCTAGTCACCTGTCAATCAGGAAGTGTCTCATAAAGAATTGTATGGTATCGCTACTGTCTATTACCTGCAACTATTCCTTCTGGTTCACTTGAGATTTTTTTAAAAATATATAATGAACGCATTCAATAATTGTTTGAATTGCTGCTGTGCATTCTGTCATAAATGGTTTATGGATAACCATCAATTGGTTCTGCTCATCAGTCTAACAAGTTCAATGTACTACTCAGAGCAAAGGATGACTATTTATTTAACAGCTCTTGGCAGGAAAATTTGTTGCATGCCACAACTTTACAAAGAACATTAAAATCAATGACAATTTATAAACCAAAGGCTGGGAATTATGCTTTGGATTCCCATAATTCATCAGAATAAAGCTGTCAGATACCTTTTATTATAAATTAATAGCATGTTGTCTAAGAGTGCCGTGGTACAGATGTTTTTCCAGTTCAGTACTGACATCTAGTGGACAATGAAAAATATTCCCCCTATCTTTCCCCAAAAGATGTTTGTTGCTGCCTCACCGTCAAAAGATTTTTATCATTTAAGAAACCACATTTCAGGTAAAGTTTGGTGTATTTTTGTTTTAGTTAACAAATATCTCGCAGGTTTGAATTTTTAGTGATCAACATGGGAAAATAGATGCTTAAAACAATTTAAAATATAGTCAGCTAACCACACCATTTTCAAGAATTTCTTTCTATAATACATTTTAAACATTTTATTGAGTATCATACTTTGGGATTTAATTTCTTCTAATCCCCTACTATTACATTAACTATATTTAAGCATAACGTTACCCACTGTAATATCCCCATAAAGAAATAAAAATGTTTATATGGTATAAAATAAACATTTACTTAATTTGCAATAGTTTAAAATTTAGGGTTTAACTTAATTACTGTCAACTTTTCTCCCCAGCTTAATGTAATTTAGGAATGTACAAAATGTTGCAAAAATATAAATAAAAACAGACTTCTTAAATGCATAATTTATGGATTTTGCTTCCTTGAACACTATTTTCAGGATGGTCTGCACAATAACACTTCACGGTCCTTAACATTGAAAAACTGAAAAAATACTCAGATGTACACTGGCAAACTCCCAGGTGTACAGTCTTCACAAGGGCACCACCCTGCTGTGCCGGCAAATCCCGGATAAAAAGTGTGCAAGGAGAGCCTGAACCCCACAAGGGCGGGCCTCGGTTTGCCAGGCTGCTAAGAGAAATACCACACAGTGGGCTTGCTTAGCAAACACGAACTTACCAGCTCACCGTCTCAGACGCTACAAGACGTCCTCCTCAAGGGGTCGTCAGCTTGCCGGAGATCTCACATACCTGCTTCCGACAGAGGGCCCTGTCATCTCCTTCCGGTTCCGGGTCCCAATGACTTCCGGCTTCCTGATGGCTTCTGTATTCTGGCTCCTCTCTATGGCTTCCACTCCCTATGGCTTCCTCTCTCACTGTCCAATTTTTTATCTGCTTATAAAGGACTCCGGTAAACCAGTTTAAGGCCCAATCGCATTCAGTTGAGCCACACCTTATCTAAAGCAACAGCTTTACAGTGGGGTCCCAACCACAGGAATGCAGGCCAAGACCTAGAACAAGTCTATATTGAAGTACCTAATTCAATTCACCACAGGCAGCTTCCTCCTGATTAACATAGGGGCAAAGTTCTCACTGTAATTAAAAGTTTTTTTAAAAGGCCTTCTCCCCACTCCATTTCAGGCTTGCCTTGGTGATATTGCGAATTTGGTTCCAGACCCCTGCAATAAAGGGAATATCGCAATGAAGTGAATCACACAAATTATTTGGTTTCCCGGTGCATAAAGACTACATGATACTGTAGTCTATTGAGTATGCAATCCCATTCATGTCTAAAATACCAATGTCCACACCTTAATTAAAAAGCACTTTATTGTTTAAAAAAAAAAATGCCAGCCATCATCTGAGCCTTGAGCGAGTCATAATATTTTTCCCAATGGAGGGTCTTGCCTCAATGTTGACGGCTGCTGACTGATCAGGGTGGTGGTTGCTGAAAGTTGGGGTGGCTGTGGCAATTTCTTAAACTAAGACAGCAATGAAGTTTGCCACATTGATTGACTCTTCCTTTTAGGAAAGATTTCTCTATAGCATGCAATGATGTTGATAGCATTTTACCCATAGTAGAATTTCTTTCAAAATTGTAGTCAATCCTCTCCAACCCTGCCACTGCTTTATCAATTAAGTTTATGTAATATGCTAAATCCTTTGTTGTCAACAATGTTCACAGCATCTTTACCAGGAGTAGATTTAATCTCAAGAAACCACTTTCTTTGCTCATCCATTAGAAGGAACTCCTCATCCGTTAAAATTTTGTCATGAGATTGTAGCAATTCAGTCATATCTTCAGATTCCACTTCTAATTCTAGTTCTCTTGCCATTTCTACCACATCTGCAGTTACTTCCACCACTGAATTCTTGGACCCCTCAAAGTCATCCATGAGGGCTGGAATCAACTTCTTCAAACTCCTGTTCATACAGACATTTTGACCTCTTCCCATGAATCAAGAATGTTCTCAATGACATCTAGAATGGTGAATCCTTTCCAGAAGATTTTCAATTTACTTTGCTCAAACCCAACAGAGGAATCACTACTGTGGCAGCTATAGCCAAATGAAATTTATTTCTTCAATAATAATACTTGAAAGTCAAAATGATTCCTTGCTTCATGGGCTACAGAATGGATATTGTGTTAACAGTCATGAAAATAATACTAATATCATTGTACATCTCTGTCAGAGCTCTTGGGTGAACCAGATGCATTGTCAATGAGCATTCATATTTTGAAGGGAATCTTTTTTTTCTGAGCAATAGTTCTCAATAGTGGGCATAAAATATTCAGTAAACCATGTTGTAAACAGTAATGTGCTGTCATCCAGGCTTTGTTGTTTCATTTATACAGCACAGTCAGAGTAGATTTAGCATCATTCTTAAGGGCCCTAGGATTTTCCAAATTGTAAATGAGCATTGACTTCAACTTAAAGTCACCAGCTGCATTAGCCCCTAACAAGAGAGTCAGCCTGTCCTTTGAAACCAGGCACTGACTTCTCCGCTCTAGCTATGAAAGCCCTAGATGGCATCTTCTTCTAATAGAAGGTTCTTTCATCTACACTGAAAATCTTTTGTTTAGTGGAGCCACCTTCATCATTATCTTAGCTAGATCTTCTGGATAACTTGCTCCAGCTTCTCGTCAGAAACTTGCTGCTTCACCCTTCATTTTGATGTTATGGAGAGGGCTTATTTCCTTAAACCTCATGAACCAACCTCTGTTAGTGTCAACTTCCTCATCTCTCTCAGCCTTCATAGAATTAAAGAGAGTTAGGGCCTTGCTTTGGATTAGGCTTTGGCTTAACGGAATGTTGTAGTTCGTTTGATCTTCTATCCAGACCATTAAATTTTCGCCAAATCAGTGGTAAAGCTGTTACTATTTGTGTGTTTACTGGAGTAGCACTTTTAATTTCCCTCAAAACTTTTCCTTCGCATTCACAATTTGGCTATCTGGTGAAAGAGGTCCAGCTTTCAGCCTATCCTGGCTTTTGACATGCCTTCATCACTAAGCTTAATCATTTCTAGCTTTTGGTTAAAGTGAGAGGCATGTTACTCTTCTTTTCACTTAAACACTTGGAGACCATTGTAGGGTTATGAATTGGCCTAATTTCAACATTGTTGTGTCTTAGGGAATGGGGAGCTCCCAGGAAAGGATGAGAGATGGAAGAACAGCTGGTCAGTGGAGTGGTCAGAACACACACAACATTTATCGATTAAGTCTGCTGTCTTACATGGTTGTGGTCTGTGGTGCCGCAAAACATCTACAATAGGTAACATCAAAGATCACAGGTCACCATATCAGATATAAGAATAATGAAAAAGTTTTAAATATTGTGAGAATTACCAAAATGTAACACTGAGACATGAAGTGAGCACATGCTGTTGGAAAAATGGCACTGATAGACTTGCTCAATGCAGGGTTGCCACAAACCTTTGATTTATAAAAAATGCAGTATCTGAAAAGCACAATAAAATGAAATGCAATAAAATGAGATATGCCTATATTTTAGACTGTGATTGAAGTGGACCGGATCATTGCATGTTAGATCTGGAAGGGAACTTGGAGAACACCTGGTCCAACTCCTCAGCCACAGACAAAGAAATGAACCTGTATAAATGATGCACCTGTATAAATGATGCACATACGAGAATTAGGTAATGAGTCTCAAGAAGGCAAATCCCAGTAAAACCTACAAGTATCTGAAGCCACGGATCAATGGCGCACAAATTAGAATATGTACATGCGTGCAGAGACTAAAACTTGATAATGTAGGGCCATCCTATGTTCATTTCTTCATTTCCTCTCCTTTCAACTTGCAATCTTTATGTTTATTAATAGTCTCCACCACCATTCTCCAATGCATTCTTAAATTACTTTCCTGGATAAATTCACATCTTCTACTTATTTTCTTACTTTGCCTATAAAAATATGTCTGTCTTAAAATGTCATTTCCTAAAGAGCCTTGGTACATATTTATTTACTAAATGTTTATGCTTCATTTGAATCTGCCTTAGTACTCGGTGTCCAAGTAGGGCCTCAAGAAAAAGGCATGTGCTGAATTCAAATCAGTCTATTTTCCAGCTGAGAATTTTGAATCTAAAGATTTGGGATTACCTAAACACATGGACATCATCATTTTACTATATAAAGCAAACTGAGTGAAATTCTAACTAAAGGGATTAGTTGAAATAATAAAAAATGAAATTATATCTATAGGAAGTTTTTACTCAATAATTTCAGGTTAATCAGTTATTAGCAGTAGACAGGAAGCTGGGTGGCTTATAAATTAATGTATTTAATCAATGATTTATAGTTAATTTACTTCACTTAACTCCCTCCTTCAATCTGTCCCTAAGACTGTTACCTTTGGATTGCATAATGAAAAGCCAAACTATTATTTGGAGAAATAGGTAGAGGTGGGGAGCTGACTGAAAACTCCAAAAGCTTTCTGTGAATTCCTTTTGCTATTTTATCAGTAAGGTTTTAATAGTTTCACAAGAACCACATGTTGATGTTATGTGATAGTCCCAAGCAGAGATATCAATGACAGTAACTGATGAAATAACTAAATATCAACAGTAAAAGGACCTCCAAGATGGTAAAAAAGAACATCACAGAGGGGGGGAAATGAGTTGCTGGCCAACATGTAAACAAGAATTTGACTCTGTTTATTTCTTCCTTCCTTCAGATATATTGGAGAATTGCTTTGTGCCTTGTACCTCTCATGGTCCAATTTAATAACTTCCTGTTTTTAGAAGGTGGTTTATGCAACTCATTGGAATATTTCCAGGAAAAGGAAGAAAGTATATAGGGCTCAGTACATAATCATGCCCTTGGAAAAGCTTTCTAAGGCCCACACTCCTGTATTATATTCCATGTATTTTGTGATGGTTGATCTTGTTAAAAATAATGACCCTTGAGAACGAAAATCTTTATTTGGCCCTAAAATCCATATATCAGAGAAACGGCAGTGCTAATTTCTCTGAGATCTTCTGTTTTCAACGCTGATTGATCTCCTTCAGAGTTTGCAAAGTCAATAAGACAGATTGACAAGACTCAATAACAGTATACCTATCACTTTACAAATTACTGAGGCGCTCCCCTGACACAGCATAGCAGTGGTATTGCACAAGTGTATTTTCCCTAATTGTGAAAGGAAGGAAAACGACTGTGAATGTGGGAAGGTGAGCTCCATGTTTGGTTGACGGGTTGCATCAAGCCAAAAATCCTGCTGCTGTCCCTTCTGCTGCGAAGACAAAGACATCACTTCGTGCTCCAGCCTGCACTTAGAAACTCCTGCAGGCTTTCAGACAAGTAGCAGCTCAGAGTGAAAAATCACCTCCTCCCCAGGCTCTTCCAGGTTACGTAAGAGTTCCAAGCTTCACCCTTACCCTATTAAGTCTAAATATGGAAATACCCAATCTACCCCTGCTTCCCACCTCTAAAATGCACCCATGTTTCTACACTGTGTTGTGTGTAGGCCTCTTTATCTGTTTATGGGTGAGTTGATGTGATTCGTTATGTATGTGACCAGTAGATGTCTGACCGCCTCATCACTGCCCAGAGTTCTCTCAGAGAGCAGGAAATGGACCTCATAGAGCTGTATCTTGCTTTAAAAACAAAAAACAAAAAAACAAAAACCAATATGTAAAAATGCCAACAAACAAAAAAAAGTGCACTGGAAGGCTTTTTGGAGGTCATTTTGTCTAAATTTCTCAGTTTAAATATTCACTTAATCTTTAAAAAATATTTATCCATCAAAAATATTTATTAATCCTAGAATTTCCCAAAGAGTTATAGTGGCTTGCTAGAGAAATTAAATATGGTGCTTAGTGTTTGCAGAAATTTAAAGAGAGTTTAAAGTTTCCTAAATTGTCATCCAATATTATTTCAACTGCCCCAAAGTTGAAAAGAGATTATTGGCATTTCCAAATCAATTTAAGGCAAATGTTAGAAATGCTTGGCTTTAGTTCCCCCAACTCACTCCTTAGGGAGCCTTCCTACATTCTTCTTCTCACTTCTAAACTCCTCATAGACCAAGTTCCCAATCTCTTTTTGTTTCTCAGTGGCAAAATGAGTATGGAATTAATCATGTAGACCAGGAGCCACAAAATTATTCCACAAAGGTCCAGCTATTTTAGGCTTGTGGCCATATGGTCCGTGTGCCAACTACTCTCCTCTGCTACTGTAGTATGAATGCACCATAGCCAATAAATAAACAAATAGGCATGGCTGTGTTCCAACAACATTTTATTTACAAAATCAGGTGGAAGGCCAGATGTGGCCTAGACTGTAGTTTGCTGAGCCTTGATACAGACTATTAACTGGGAGTGTACCAGCTAATTTAGCACAATCTTTATTGGAAAATAAGTTGACTTTTCCCCATATCCTTATGAAATTTCTTAAGGGAGTACTATCCAATAGAACATTCTGTGATGATGTTCTATATCTGTGCTATCCAATATGATAGCTACTAGCCCACTAGCCACATGTGGATATTGAGCACCTGAAATGTGGCTAGTTTGACTAAGGAATGGAAATTTAAATTTTATTTAATTTTTAATAATTTGAATTTAAGTAACCACCTGTGGCTAGTGGCTATCCTGTGGGAACATGTAGCCTTGAGTAATAAAGCAAGAGACTATCAGGTATTATGTTGGGTCCAAGATATTGGGGGGGGGGGGTCTACTGTAACCTCAAATTACAATGTATAGGCATGTACCTTTACCATTGTGCCTACGACGAACCCTGGACATAGGATTCTTATTTTATAAAATAATGCTTACAGATAAGTTTCTCAGTATAAAAAGTATTATTAATTTATAACTATGCATTTATAAACGCCTTCTTGGTAATTCATCAATTGGATTAAATGCATGATATCTTTATTTCTCTTTATATAGGACTGTTTTAAATTTGAGTAATAAACAAATTTCACCTACAATGCTAGGAGTTGAGGATATATTATTGCGTTCAATGTGCTCCCTCTGTGTCTGAAAATACAGGCACAAAAACTTAACATTGTAATACAATGCCATCACTTTGTTAATAAAAGTAAATATTTGGTTAATAGGATCACTGAACTACTAAACTACCTGGAGTGAATGATTTGGAAAAAAACTAAAAGAAAAGGAAACATTTGACTGGGAATTCACCATGAATAGAGAGGAAAAGCATTCTTGGAAGAAAGAACAGTATTAGCAAAGTCATGTAGGTGCTTAGCTTACTGGTTTTGAGGAATGATGAGTAGTTTGGTATGACTAGAACATAGAGCAGGAATGTAGAGATAAGTCCAGAAAGATAGGCTAGGACCAAATTGAAAATGACATTGCATGTTTGCAAAATATCTTATAGGCACTTGAGAGGTCGTTATAGGTTTTAGAACTAGGGTTGACATAATAAGATCTTTGTTCTAATTCTGGCAGCAGTATGGAAGGCAGTTTTGAAAGACTGGGGGCAGAGAGTGTGCAAATAAAAGATTTGTATTAATTTTTAATGTTTAAGATAAAAATTATTAAGAAGATAATACAGCACTAGATTAATTGTCAAGGATGTTATCATAAAACTTCACAAAACAAGCTGTAGGACAGCTGACCAAATTTAGCCCTTATGTTTTATTTGTTCTACAACATCTTTTTAGTATTTTTATTTGGTTGCCAGTATTTATATATTGGGGTTTTTAAAAATGGAAGTCCAGATTTCACTTTAAAAGGTGCATTTCCTTTTAAAAATCATACAAATGGAAAACACTGGGCCTGCACTCCTTCCCGGCAGCAATGAGCTGTTCCTGGATAGCAGTGGCTGCTCTCTTTCCATGGAGCATGGACCCTCCAGTTTTCCCTGGTCCCTACCATTTTCAGTCTGTTTCTCTTATTTATAACACCTGCCTGACCCTGAAAGCGTTTGAGTTTTTAATTACAACCTAAGAGAGTTGGTTTGAATGAAAGTGTAGAACTTCATTTGGCTTCAAAACTACCTCTATTAATATTTACCTTTAATAAAGCCCACAATATTTTTATTCTAACCACAATAGAACTTAAAATTTTGGGGTGCTTCTGGTCAACCAAGATGGTGGCATAAGACATTCCAGGGTACTATATTCCCAGAGAATCTTTGAACAACTTGCAAAAACTGGCAGAGATATTTTCCTCAAAATTCATGTAAACAATTAAAGGGTTGCAGTAACTGGGTAAGTGCCGAATCAAGAAAAAAAACTTTGAAAAATGGTGGGAAACCCTCTCTTACTGGCCCTTCCCCTGCCCGTTCCCCAGCCTGGTGTGGAACAAGCCTGAGTTCCTATTGAAGGTCACTGGCCCTGTTTTGAAAAGAACAGAGTAACACCAGGCACATACTACAGTGCCTGTATGTTTGTGTCAATCTATCAGGTGGCAGTGTGAAAGACTGAACCAGAAAACTCATGTCTGACTCTCCCTCTCAGAACTTGCCCTGCAGGAAGAAGCAGCTTACAGACAGCCATAGCAGTGTAAGAAACAATTAAGCAAAAGCAACCCGTGGCAAAGGATTACTAACTTTATGTCACGCAATAGAGTACAGAGGAGGGGAAGAAAGTGTATTTCATCAGGAGTAGAGGGAGCATTTGGATTCCTGTAAATGGGGGCAATCCTAAGACATGAGCAAGTATAAACACAAGACAAGATGCAGGCTCAGAAAAGATGGGAGAGGGCACTGTACTTCACATTTGCCTCAGGCCGATCTTCATAGGAGGACTAAACTCTGCAGGAGCGCATCAGACTATGCAGAGCTTATTTACAAAGATTTTGAAAGGTGTTTGAGGAATTGGTTTGTTTGTTTTAGTAAATTCCTGGATCTCAAGTATGTCTCTACCATATCATAAGTTGGATACAAACTTAAGAAACAGAACTCAAGGACTAAACTTGAGTTAACACTTAAATATTAAATGGTACAGTATGCAACAAAGATTACAAGAAAAACAAAGAAACAGGAAATGATGGTCCTTCCATTGGAAAAAAATAAAAATCAAGGAACAAGCAATGAAGACCAGTCTTTGGACATACCAGGCAAAGATTAAACAACAACAACAACAACAACAACCACAAAGATCTTCAATGTGCTCAAGGAGATAAAAGAAAACACAGAGAAATAATAAAGGATATCAGAAAAACAATGAATAAGCAATATGAGAAATTCAATAAAGAAAGAGAACTTTTAATAGGAAATCAATGAGAAATACTAGAGCTGAAGAATGCAATTGCTGAAATGAAAAATTCCCTGCAGGGTTGAACAGCAGATCTGAGCTGGCAGAGGAGCCAGTAACTTGAAGACAACACAATTGAAATGATTCAGGCTTAGAAGCAAAAGAAAAAAAAATTTTTATAGTGAACTGAGTCTGAGACCAGGACACTGTCAAGCAAACCAATACATACATTATGGGAGTCCCAGAAGGAGAAGAAAGAAAGGAGCAAAAGGAATATTCAAAGAAATAATGGCAGAAAACTTCACAAATGAATTGAATGACATGAATACACACATTCAAATAGTCCAATGAACCCCAAACAGGATAAAATAGAAGAGAACCATGCCCAGGCACATAGTAGTCAAACTGTTAAATGCCAAGGACAAGGAGAGAGTTCTGAAAGCCTCAAGAGAAAGACAATGTGTTATGTACAAGGTAGTCCCAATAAGATTAAGTATGATTTCTCATCAGAAACCATGGAATATTTAAAGTGCTGAAAGAAAACAATTTCCAACCAATACTTTATACCTGGAAAGACTGTCTTTCAAAAATGAGGGAGAGATTAAGACACTCCCAGATTAACAGAAGTTGAAGGAGTTCGACACCAGAAAACCCACCCTATAAGCAATGTTTAAGGGAGTTTGTCAGACTGAAAGGAAGGGAAACTAGACAGTGGATGGATCAAAGCAGGATAAAGAAATAAAACCTCCAGAAAAGTATGATTATAAATACCAGTGCTATTGCTTTGAATTTTTTTGGTATGTAATTCTACTTTTTATTTCTTATAGGTTCTAAAATGCAAATGCAAAAAGTCTAATGGTGAATCTATGACATACAATGGACATACATGTATAAAGATACAATTTGTAACAAGTACAACAAAAAAAGTGGGGGACAGAGTGGTATAGGAACTGTGTATGTGTATGCTATTGAAGTTAAGTTGGTATTAAATCAGACAAGATTGTTATAGATTTACAATGTTAAATTTAAGCCCCATGTAACCACAAAGAAAATATATGGAAAATATATCCATAAACAAATGATAAGTGAATGAAAATAGTTCAATTCAAAAACTCAAATAAATATGAAAGTAGGCATTAACAGAAGAATTAAGGGACAAAAAAAGTAGAAGACTTAAAAAGACCAAATAGCAAAATGGAAAGAAAAAAAAAAAAAACTTGCATTATCAGTAGATACTTTAAATGTAAATGGATTTAACCCTCCAATCAAAAGGCATAGATTGACAGAATGGATTAAAAAAAAAAAAAGCATGATACAACTATATGCTATATACAAGAGACCAACCTTACATTCAAAGACACATGTAGGTTGAAAGTGAAAGGATGGAAAAATATGTATACCATGCTTACAGTAACCAAAAGAGAGCCTGGGGAGCTATAGTAATACCAGATAAAATAGACTTTAAGTACAAAATGACTACTAGGGACAAAGACGGTCACTGATAAAGGAGTCAATTCAAGATGAAGACATAGCAATATAAATATATATGCACCTAACAGCAGAGTCCCAAAATATATGAAGCAAATATTGACAGATTTGAAGAGAGAAAAGACAATGTCCTACATTAATAATAGGAGACTTCAATACAACACTTTCAATTATGGTAAGAATAGATAGATAGAAGCTCAATAAGGAAAAAGAAGAATTGAATGATACTCTAAACCAACTAGAACTAACAGCCGTATGTAGAATACGTCACCAAACCAGCAGCAGACTACACATTCTTTTATCGTGCACATGGATCATTCTCCATGATAGACCTATGTTAAGTCACAAAATAAGTCTCAATAGATTTAAAAATATTGAAATCATAAAGTGTATCTTCTCCAACAATATCGGAATGCAGCTAGAAATCAATGAGAGGAAGAACTTCAAATTTTACAAATATATGGAAATTAAACAATGTACTATTAAACAACTAGTAGGTCAAAGAAGAAATCACAAGGGAAGTTAGGATATCTTGAAGCAATTGAAAATGAAAAACAAAAGTACCAAAACGTATAGGATACAGCAAATGAAGTGCTGAGAGAAATTTATAGCTTTAAATGCTTACATTAAAAAAATAAGAAAGATATCTGTCAGACACCTAATCTCAAAAGCTGGAGGATCTAGAAAGTAAAGAGCAAACTAAACACAAAGCAAGCAAAAGGAAGGAAATAACAATGATCCAAATGGAGAAAATGGAATAGAGGGGAAAAAACAATAGAGAGAATCAAAAGAATCAAAAATTGGTTATTTGAAAAGATCAGTAAAATCAGCAAAACATTAGACCGTAAAAGAAAAAAAGGAGAGAGGCTGCAAATAACTAAATCAGAAATGAAAGAAGAGTCAATACTACCTACTACACAGAATAAAAGATTATAAGAGGCGATTACAAACAACTGTGTGCCAACAAATTAGATAACCAAGATGAAAAAGACAAATTACTAGACACATGCAAACTACCGACAATGACTCACGAAAATATCATCAAACCAATACCAAATAAAGAGATTGAATCGGTAATCAAAACCTCCCCAAAAATAAAATTCCAGGATCAGTTGGCTCTACAGATGAATTTTACCAAATATTCCAAGAAGAATTAACACTAATCATGGTCAAACTCTTCCAAAAAATTGAAGAGGAGGGAATATTACCTAACTCATTCTGAGGCTAACATCACCCTCATGCCAAACCAAATAACAATACTGCAAGAAAAGAAAATTACAGACCAATATCCCTTATAAATATAGGTGCAAAAATCCTCAATGAAATTCTGAAAAAAAAAATAGTACATTAAAAGAATTACACATGATGATCAAGTGGGATATATCCCAGCTATGCAAGTGTGGTTCAATAAGATAATCAATAAATGTAATACACTACAGTAATAGAAAGAAGGGAAAAGGAAACACACACTCATTTTAATTGACACAGAAAAGGCATTTAACAAAATCCAGCACCCCCTCTTGATAAAAACACTCAGAACACTAGGAATAGAAGGAAACGTCCTCAACATGATAATGGGCATATACAAAAAGCCCACAGCTAACATCATACTCAGTGGTGAAAGACGGAAAGCTTTCCCTCTAAGATCAGGAACAAGACAAGGATGCCCATTGCCACCAGTGCTATTCAACATTGTAGTGTTATTTACCATTGCCATAAGATGGAAGCAACCCAGTTGCCCATCAACTGATAAACAGATTTTTAAAATGTGGTATATACACAAAATGGAATATTATTCAGCATTTTAAAGGAATGAAGTTCTGGCTGATGTGAAAACATAGATGAACCTTAGAGACAATGTGTTGAATGAAAAAAGTCAGACACAAAAGTACAAATACTGGATGATCTTACAGATATAAAATACTTAGCATAAGCAAATTTATAGGGCCAGAAACTAGAATATAGATTACCAGGGGCTGGGATGGTGGTAGGAAGTAAATGCTCAATTGGACAGAGTTTCTGTTTGGGGTGATGGAAAGTTTTGGTAATTGGTGGTAGTGATGGCAGCATAACATTGTGAATACAAATAACACCACCAAATTATGTATTAGAATGTGGTTAAAAGGAAGAATTTTAGGCTGTGTATGTGTTAGTAGAATAAAATTTCCAAAAACACCAGAGGACTGTACAACACAGCGAACCCTCTTATAAACTATGGACTACGGTTAATAGTACAATTATAATGATATTGTTTCATCAGTGGTAACAAAGCTATCACACTAAGGCAAAGTTTTAATAATAGGGAAAACCGTGTGTATGTGGACGTAGAGATATAGTAACATTGTAATTTTGCAAGATTTTCCTGTAAACCTATAACTTCTCTAATTGTATAGATAGCTTTCTTTAAAATATTCAGCATTCCAAATCTTTTCATTGATTTAAACATTCCCATTCTTCTGGAATAGCTTCATCTAAATACTGTGGGAAAAAAACAAAACTGAAAACTAAAAGACAAACTAAAAAACCGCAAACCAACACTGCCCTTTGGCTTTAAACAGTTTTGTTACTGCTTCTGTTGGACCTTCTGCAGTTGGCAGGTTTAGGCCCAACTGGCTCTCTTGAGATGACTGGTGCCACAGGTCTTTGCATGCCGTGTACTCTGTGGTCTGCTGGCCCCCTGGCAAGTACAGAAGACAATTGTCAGGATTTAGCCAATCCTGAAGCTTGGGCTTTGTGCTAGCTGGGAGAGTTCCCAGTTACTTTAAACCTCTGATAAACTCATCCATTTTGAGGCAATCTTTCCATTGGAGATTATAGATTTTTAATCCACTTAGTATCAACTAAGATGCAAATAATTAGCAATACTAGTCTAGGTCAAATTGGAATATTTTTAACCTAGAGTAGTTGTGTATACCAAGTCCTGATTAAGTGTCATAGCTTTGTCAAGCTGCTGCTTGCCAAGTAGCAAGATGTCCATATATGACAGTCAGTGACTGGTGACAGGATTTCTTTTTGATCTGTAAAATTGGTACTGTGAGTATACGTGTGCACTTGTGTCTCTTTTGTACTATTACTATTGCACAAAAATGTTAGTGAAAGTGAAGCATGTTTCTTGTATATTGGTATAAAGGCTCTAGGATGTCCACACAAAACAATATAAAACCTCAATTGCTTTATGAAGAAGTCTGTATGAAGTTCACGTTTCATAAATTGTGAAACCTTGGTGATTCTCATTGTGATTATACGACAACGGGGGCAGGAGGGCAACAAAGGTTTATGAGGAACCATTTCTCCCTTTTACCAAGGGTTTAGCATACCTGACCCTCCTAGTTCTGAAAATGAGGGACAGGTAGAAGGTGGAAATTGTTTCATTGTGAGGATTCCTTTCCCAGAATCAGGTTAATCGTCATATATTTAAATCCTAAATCCTACGCTTGGGCCAAATTTTGAGAGGGATGAGCTCCTCAAGCCCTTAGTTCTGTAAATACCCACACAGTGGCCAAGCTCCAGGAGGCACAACACAGAGAGAGTTGTCTCTACCCTAGGCTCGGCACCTTGATCCCTTGCGGCCCTCCCTGGGCTGTCCTGGCAGACAGAAGGGAAAGAAGCCCGTTCTGCTGGCTGGTGCTACAAAATTATCAGACTTAGGCATCAGGTTTTTTAAACATATATTTTTTATTTTTTCTAAAAGATGCTTAGATTATATAAAATGTTACATTAAAAAATATATAAATATAAGGGATTCCCATATGCCCCACTCCCCGCAGCTCCTACTTTTCCCCACATTAACACCTTCTTTCATTGGTGTGGCACATTCATTGCAATTGATGAACACATTTTGAAGCATTGCCACGAAGCATGGCTTAGAGTTTACATTGTAGTTTACACTCTCTCCCGCACAATTCTGTAGGTTGTGGCAACATATATAATGGCCGGTATCTGTGGTTGCAATGTCATTCAGGACAATTCCAAGTCCCAAGAGTGCCTCCATAGTACACTTCTCCCTCCCTCTCCCTGCACCCAGAGCCTCCAGTGGCCACTGGCTCCACACCAATGTTATAATTTCTTCCATTGCTAGAATCACAATAAGTCTATAGCAGAATACCAGTAAGTCCACTCTAGTCCATATATTATTCCCCAATCCTGAGGACTCTGGGATGGTGATGCCCACCCCACCTCTAATTGAGAGGGGGCTTTGATCCCATATGGCTGATGGATGGGATCTCTAGGCATCAGCTTTTGACCTAATGAAACTAATGCAGCCAGTGAAATGATCAGGACAAAATTATTGTCAAAGCTAAACGGCAGGTAGCCAAAGAGGGAAAAGAATCAAGAAACTAGAGAGCCAGGGGCTACATCCTTGAGGCCTGAGCCCAATTCCACAAGCCTAAATCTACCTAGGGGCCTTAAAAGTTTTTAGGGCAATCCCTAGAACTATATAGCATCTACGTTGCCAAAGGCACCTTTATTCTATGCTTGATAAATTACTTTCCACACCAAAGAGTGCGTGGGTGAGTGGGGCACCAACTCTGATCCTCACTACTTCTGCATTTCTCCTCTTAGACCTCAGCCTTGCCTCAGCACATTCTTCTGTTCCCAGGGAGCCACGCTGAACTCTGCATGGGCTCTTTTCATTAATCATGACAATTTGATGTCGCATTTTTCACTCGAGGGACATTTTGGTAAAAGTATCTCCCATTAGCCTTTTGGAAGCAAACCATCAAAAAGTCCCCAAGTAGGGGCCGGCTCGATAGCCCAGTGGATAGGGCACCAGCATACCACATGGGAGGCCCCGGGTTCGGTTCCCGAGGACCTCTCCTAGCGGGCAGACTGCCTTGAGAATGGCAAGCCGCCATGGGTGGGCCAGAGCCACCGTGGGCAGGGCAAAAAGCTGCCACGGACAGGGCAAAAGCCGCCACGGGCAGGGCAGGTCGCCTGCAAATCGAGCACAGCCAGCCACCCGCGAACTGAAAGCCGGCTGTGAACGGAAGCAGAAGCCGCCCACAAGCGGGGAAAGCCGCGCCTGCGCAGTGACCACTCTTGGCGCGTCGCCGCAGCGGGGGGGAAGGGGAGATATGTAATAAAATAAATAAATCTTTAAAAAAAAAAAAAGAAAAAAAAAGTCCCCAAGTATAGTCCTAATACCAAGCAAGATGCATCCCTTACTCTATCCCCAATCCATATATTATAGAGGTGTTTCTGCTTCGTTCATTTCCGTAATGTGTGGATTTTACAAACCCCTTTAGCCAATCTCCACTTGACAAACTTGCCATTCGCCACGTCCTCTGAAAACCTTACTGGTTGGTGCCCTGCACTGAGCACTTGCCCCCTGTTCCCCAAAAGGCAGCTGCCTTTGTCCCTCAGCCTTCAATGCCAGGTGTATGTCTCTTAATCATTTAAGTTAATTAAATTCTACACAAACCAATTTTAATGTGAGTGCGCAGAGGAGTTATTGCTATGAAAACTAGGTTGGGTGTTTTTAAGACTCCCTAAGGGCAAGTTGCAAAAAAGATTATGTAAAAAGAGACAACTAGAAAAGATTGTGGGGTGGAGGTGAGTAGGGCATAAAGATGTAGAAGGTTTCCTTACTGTTTAATGAAAATCTTTAACTTCTTTCCACATTTTAAATAAACTGAAACTGCATATGGGAATTATGGGTGTGCTACAGGGAAGAAACCAGCAGAACTCCAACCAGCAAGTCCAGCCTCGGTGAAAAGACTGGTGAATAAATGTGCATTTGTATGTTTTCAGTTAAGATAAAGCAGTGAAGGTATATGTGCAGAGATTTCATAATCCTGGCTTCAACCGCCTTTTGTAATTTATCAAGCAAGTGCAAGACTTCTAATGTACCATATTCCTAACAATAATTTTATTTTAAATAAAGGCTTTTAAAGTCTTTTATAACTGGGTTAGCCTTTTAGAGGCTATCAATCCCTTACCCATAATCATCCTTATGAAAGAACCTTATTATATCAAATATACCATATATATTTATTACTAGGAGTGCTTAAAAAAAGTGCTGGAAACTTAAAAGAGACTTTCCTGTGTAGTCAGGAACAGTAATCAATCTATGGCTGAATGACTCTATCTTCAGCATCTGAAACCTTAAAAAATTAATCAGAGAATTTGAAGAACAGACCACTTGAGGGACAGGTGAATTCTCTGACTTCTCTGGAACTGTTAGACTTTAGGTTCACGAGGACTGCCGGCCACCCTGAAATGCTACAGATATTATGCGTAGTTTGCGTACCTAACGATTAAAGTTGGAGCCTCCTCTCACCCCCTCCATTTTCTGTCTCAGGGACTCACCCTCACCGTGATATCGTCTCTTTGCACATCGCTTAGTTACTTTTTAAAAGTTGAAAGTTCTATATTTTGTTGTGTCATGTTTTTTAGGCAAAGTCAAATTGCCATATTAAATTGTCCCTGTTAAAAAATATATCCCTGGATAAGACTGGCTGCAGTGACATATCACGCATCCTCACTTTGACTAGTTAACATCTTGCCCTGATACTGGTCATTACACCAAGGCCAACAGTGTTCAGGTCCTGGCTTCTCCACGAGCCTTTCCAGCCCCCTGCATTGGAAAGACTCTCTCTTCATTTATTTATTCTCCAGTGCCAGGAAGCGAGTATAGGCACTTGGGTAGCAAGTGAAAAATAAATGCATAGATAAACATTCCTGACCTCAGAGAGTTTACAGTTGAGGGGGCAGTGTATGAGGTAGAGGGCAGACAATAAGCATAATAACCAAGTAAATTTTATTGTGTGTTAGAAGACAAGTGAGAGAAAAATTAGAAAAGAGTAAGAGGACTTGACAGTGAGGAAGGCAGGACAGTTATAATTTTAAATAGGGCAGCCATGGTCTTGTCTCTGAGAAAATCGCATTGGGGCAGAGGTATGAAGGAAAGGAGGAAGCGAAAAATGAGAATATTTAGAAGAAGAGGCACACAGGCAGAAGGAGCAGCCCCTGGGAAGGCCCTAAGGACAGAGCGCGAGCGCACCTCACACGTTCAAGGAATGGGAAGGAGGTTTGAACCACACAAGTTATTGAAAGAGTAGAAATAAAAACAGAGAGGTACCGGGAACAGACAGGCCATTTTAGGGATATAGGCTTTTATTCTGATAAAATGGGGAGCTATTGCAAGGTTTTGAACAAAGGAGTGACAAGATCTGACTTACAGGATCACTTAAAAAGATCACTTTGTATGCTGTGTTTATAGAATGGGTAGAAAAGAGAAGAAATGAAACCAGCCAGGAGGCTACTGCAACAATCAGGAAAGCCATGAGGTGGCTGGGAGAACGGCAGTGGCTGTGGTGGAAAGAGGTCTAATTCTGGACATAGTTTGAAGGGAGACCCAACAGAATTTAGTAATTTAACGTATAATGTGAGGAGGGGGAAGAATGATCAAAGGCAACTCTGAGGCTTTGTGGACTGAGCATGTGAAATGGCAGAGGTGGCCAATGTCTGAGATAAGCAAGACTGCAGGTGGTACAGCTTTGGAAGGTAGGGGTGGGGGTTAAGAGTTCAACTTTGGACATCTTTAGTTTGAGATGTCCATTATCCAAGTAGAAATTTCAGGTAGGTCATTTGGATACAGTGCTCTAGATTTCAGAAGAAGGACTCAAAATACAGATATGTCAGTCTTTAGTCTGTGATGAAGTTTAAAGATGAGACTGGAGGAGATCATCAAGGGAGTAAGCACAGATAGAGAACGGAGGACAAGCTAAGATTAAGCTTCGGGGCACTCCAATATTACGTTGCTGTCTTTGCCCTATTCCCTTGCTGGATCTTATTTTTATTAATTCTCATAAATTATGCATTTGTCACAATCTGCCTTGTATGAGTAACTGTCTATGTTATGCCTCCCCTACTAGATTATAAACTTTCAGAGTGCATCTCCTTGTCTCTAGAACAGTACATTACACAGTGTTTGCTGAACTCAGCTTGACTGGGACTAGCTCTCAGAGTTCTCATCTCTCTCTCTCTCTCTCTCTGTCTCTCTCTCTCACGCATGCACATGGGCACACAAACACACAAACACACACACACACACACACACCAAACAGTCTTCATTTCAGAGGCAACTGCAAGAGGCTTCAACATTTCCTATCTGTGCAACTTTGGACAAATTATCTAACCATTCTATTCCATTTTTTTCCTTTGGTACAACTCATGCTATGAGGATTAAGTGAAATACTAAGTATAAATACTTGATAGCCATTAAGTAAATATAAACTTCCTCTCCTCTTCTTTTATCCTTCAAAGTTATTAGTGAAGCTGACTTTAATTTCATTGGTGCAAAGGTTTTTAAAGTTTATGGACAAAAATGAGCAAATAAAGCAGTATTTTCCAAAGTGTGTGACTTCCTTAGAAATGGGAGAATTCCTGGTCAAATATTCTGGAAACAGTGTACACCATATTGGCCTCAATAAAATTCATAAAGCTTATTAGCATAAAGTCTCTAAATCCTTAGGAGAAAATAGCCCATTCAACCCAGGATTTCCCAGACCACCCTGGCATGTAATACCTATTAACACTCCAAGGAAGCTTAGCTCAGGATAGCTTTGAGGCACCCTCTACACCCGATGACCTTCATAAATTACAAATTATGTCCCCTTATGTCTCCCCCCAGTTCCTCTAGGGATGTTGTCAAAGATGTCACAAGAGGAGGATGCCATAAAGTGGTGACTCAAGCCATGATGCTTCCTAAATTAGTGGGGTGATCCTGGTTTTATGCTCTGAACCTTGATCAAAACTTGTGTGAGACCACAAATTTCAAAAATATGGTCACTGTAGCAACAGAAGAACCAGGCCAAGACACAGCTAATCTTAAAAGAATTTATGTAAGTAAGTGGTAGCATCCTTCGCAGCTACCGACTATTGTTTCTGGTTACAATTGTTGCATGCCTACTTAGCTTCCCTCATACTGTGCTTTTATTTGCCTTCAGCTAGAAAATAATATACTAGGTTAACTATTTGCTTAGACCGATCATTGCAGCCAAAGTGATTACAGTAGGTCCCTAGGACTCTTAGTCCTGGTTAATCCCTCATGCCCTTTACTCTCTGAACTAGGTGGCCCTGGATCCTATGAGAAGGTTTCTCATATTCATAAGATCACACAGATACAGAAACTTTAGAGTGTTTATACAAAATTATTAGGTTTATATTAGCATAATATTTTTGACAGCTGAAAAATCAGAGTTTTTCACAGTAAGAACCACAATAGCCTTTCTGAAATCCGTACCCAAAAGATAGCTCTCATTGTTTCTTCTCATCTAGAGAGAAGGAGACGTTGGAGGGGAAATAGTAAAAGGCCAAGAGGATGGTTTGAATGAGCACAGAAAGAACAGTTTTCAAAAAGCTTCTTTTTTGGGAGTGGAGGCTACTCTGAAATAATAGGGGAAGATGAGGGACATTCCAGAAGAATTTAAATTAAGAATAACAAAATCTTAGCACTAGAAGGGACTTTACATAAGCTCATCCAGTCTCCTCAACTTGTAGATTAGTGTAAATTGAGATCAGAGAGGTAAGTATAATCTGTCTAAAGATGTCTTGTTAGGAAGATTCTGGGTCATCTTTTGCGAACCCAGGGTTGTCTTTTCTGGGTAATCTTTTCGCCAACCTTGGCTTTTTACCAATGCAGGGCTATCTTTTCTAGTCTAGATCACCTAGGGAGAATGGTTTTTAAAGCACAGCATTAATCCCTTCTTCCATGCTGGTTTAAAGGTGATTTTTAAATGCATGTGTGTGTGTGTGTGTGTGTATGTGAGTGTGTGAGTGTATGTGTGTGACATGAGTATGTCTGGGAACGATAATAGTTTTAAAGGCTCTAATGGTCATCAAGACCTAGTGAATTCATTTTAACATCAATTATCAGGAATAAATTTGGATACATTCAAGGAGGGAATGATATTTGTCTTCTTGGTTAATTTGAACAGGACATGATCTAAATATGCAAAAACCCAAATAATCCAGAGACCTGGGAACCTTTCCCCCTCTGGGGACAAAGACTGAACAGAATGAGGCCAACACCCCAAAGTCCTAAGTGTCCCCCAAAGGAGGGGCTAGAGAACGGCTCCAATGTGAATCAGCCTTTTCCCTTCTGTAAACTATAAAGAACACACGCAGACACACAAATAAAAGCGATTTAGATTTAGAGAAAGGAATTCGCCCTAAAGCACTCATCTCCCCAGTGGCACTTCAGCATAAAGATTAAGATCAAGAGTTTTGGAATTAGACCAGCCTAGATGTGAATCCTGATACCGGCACCTAACTGGGAATTTAGACAATCTACTTATTGGCTTTAAGCCTCATTTGTCTCACCTGCAAAACGATAATAATCTCTACTTTTAGGGTAGTTTTGAGAACTGAGATAATGGCTATAAAAGTACTTAGCACAGGAACAGGCAGATAGCAAGTAAGTGGGGGCGATCAGTACTAGCAAGAGGCTTGTAACAGAGAAGAAGAACCAGGAGAATAGATATGGGGGGCGGGGAGAGAGAGAGAGGGAAAGGCTGCAAAGAATTGGCTTTCGTGATGTGTGGGCTGGCCAGGCCCATCCATAATCTATAGGGCAATCCATGAAGAATACACTGTGGAGCAGGTGCTTCAGTTCAAAGGTGGAATTTCTTCTTTCTCAGGGAAATCTCAGTTCTGTTCTTAAGGTTTTTCACCCTTGGATCAGGCCCATCCAGTTTATCCAGGATAATCCCCTTTACAGAAAGTCAACTGATTCTGGACATTAATCATATCTACAAATGCCTTTACACCAACTCCTGAATTAGTATTTGATTGAATGACTGGGTACTATGGCCTAGCCAAGTCACATAAAGCTGACCATTATGCGGCTAATGGAAACGAACAATCTACTGGCTGTAAAAGCTGTAAATTAAGCAACTTATTTTAATGTATACAACATTTATTGAGCTCTACGAAACCCCAGGCCCTGTGGCAGGTACAGGTTGCAAAGGAGAATAACCCCAACTTCCTGCCCTGGAAGAGGGCACAGTTAGCAGAAGAGACAAATACGGAAACTCACAAATAATTACAGCAAAGTTGTGATCATTTATACAATGCAATGGATGCACAGAGAAAGTTGAGCAGATAAAGTCCAAAGACACCAAAGAACTTCATTCAAGGATTTGATATAAGCTGGCTCTTCAAGAAAAGAGTCCATAGATACTCTTCAGGGAGATAATATGCAAAAAGACCCTCCAGGCGGAAAAAAATGGTGAGATGTTGCTGCAGCAGGGAAAGTGTGTTGGAGGAGTACTTTACAGAAGTTAAGATTTCTTTGTTTCTCTACTTCTCTTACCCATTTGTAGTTTTAAGGAGAAGGACCCCAGAGCAGAGTGCAGGAGAAGTGAGAACAGATTATATCTATGAGCTGGACAAATGCATTTTGAATAATTGACAAGACACTAATTATCAGTTTGAATTTATAGAGGACTTTTCCCCCAAAGCACAAAATTATCATCATGTTAGTGTATTTAAAACAAACTCTGAGGTCCTTAAGACATATACTTATGTTCCACGGAAGAAAAAAATAATTGTTTTTAATAATGATTTTTTTGTAAGAAGTATTTAAAATGTTTACAGGATTTCAATTTCAATAACATGCATTGCTTTTTTCTTTCTGCAAAATCCATTTATATTCATTAGAGAAAATTTAGAAATCTGACAGGCAAAAGAAGAAAATAAAATTACCCATAATTTTGCCTCCCTGAGATAGTCACTGTTAACATTTTTGGTGTATGCCTTTACTGTACTTTCTTTTTTTTTTTTTTTTAAAGATTTATTTATTTTATTACATATCTCCCCTTCCCCCCCGTTGCGGCGGCACGCCGAGACTTGGTCACCGCGCAGGCGCGGCTTTCCCCGCTTGTGGGCGGCTTCTGCTTCCATTCACGGCCGGCTCCAGTTCGCGGGTGGCTGGCTGTGCTCGATTTGCAGGCGACCTGCCCTGCCCGTGGCGGCTTTTGCCTGTCCGTGGCAGCTTTTTGCCCTGCCCACGGCGGCTCGGGCCCGCCCATGGCGGCTTCCATTCTCAAGGCGGTCTGCCCGCTAGGAGAGGTCCCCGGGAACCGAACCCAGGGCCTCCCAT
>PVKH010003365.1:0-25090 GCA_004027955.1 Chaetophractus vellerosus
ATTATGTTTGTAAACTGGTCTGTTCCTCTGTGCATGATATCCTTTGGTTGCATTAGATTCAGCTGAAATGCCTTTGATTAAATTATGTTAAGACTAGGGCTTTGATTCTACCACATCATTGGGGCATGCATGATTGGGTCCCTGCCCTCCTTGGTAGGCTTTTACATGGATGCTCAATCAAGAACAAATAAGTAGATACACAGGAGAAGAACACAGAGGAAGAGAGACAGCTCATAAGACATGGCAGAGGCCCCAGGAGGAGAGTTGAGCCTGATAGTCAGCAGCTTACCTTGCGACACGAATAGAGCAGCTGAACCTGGAAAGAAACGAGCCCCATGGAGAGAGATGAGCCTTATGCCAGCCTATAGCTGAGATCAGAAGAAGCTGGGTCCATAGAACCTTTAGAGGAAGAAGGAATGCTGAACCCTCGTAGACATCACCTGCCATCTTGCTTCAACACGTGGCAACAGAATTTGGTGAGGAAGTAACTTTGAGTTGGACTCTTTAGGACCTTGTAACTGTAAGCTTCTACCCCAAATAAATACCCTTTATAAAGCTAACAAAGTTCTGGTACTTTGCATCGGCACCCCTTTGGTGACCAATACACAGGGTGATAGTTTGGCAAAACACAACCAAAACTCACTATTGACAGAAATGTATAATGTGTGGCTAGTGTATAGAGTATGGTACATGTACAGTGTAAAATAATCTTCCAACAATCATAAAAAAAGAAGCAAGCTAAGTGAAAGAAACTAGATAAAAGTACTACATATTATTTGACTCCATCTATGCAAAATGTAAATACAAATAAATTAGAGAGACAGAAATAGATTAGCAGTTATGTATGGCAGGGAAGGGATAGAGAGATTGAGAGGTGACTGCTAAAGGGTAGAGTTTTTTGCATATGTTTGTTTTTTTGTTGTTGCTTTTCTTTTCTTTTTGGCAGGGAGGAGTAATGAAAATGCTCTAATATTGATTGAAGTGATGAATGCACAACTTTGTGATTATACGAAATGCCATCAATTCTACACTTTACATGAATTGTATGGTTTATGAATATGTTTCAATGAATTTATTTAAGAAGAAAAACAAACAAACTGAAAAAGAATAAGTAAGCTGTTAAATATGGTATGTGTAGCAAAATCTTATTTCTGGTAAGCATAAATAAAAATTAAAAAGTAAAAGTATCTGCATTTTTAAAGTAACTAATACCAAGAGAATTTTTTGGTAAATTTTTTGTTAAATTGTTCCTTTATATACCTTTCTTCCCTGTGACTTCATATTTAATTTTTTGTTTAAATTTTGACCACCATCCCATGCCAACTGTAGCATACTAGCAAATTTCACCTGAGAAAGTCATAGCCTGAGTATTATTATTGCTCTTACTTAAATTATCAAAGAGAGCTGACCTTGTATTTATTCCTACTAGCTTATACAAAAGCAACCTGATAATGGATGCAGCAGTTTCTATATCAAATGTTTAATATTCAAATATTTCCAATGACGGAATAAATCACTCACTTTATATCTTAATCTAACACCAAAAGCATGGTCATCCATACTGTGCTTAAAGATGGATCTGCAAAGGACTAACAATTTAACATGTTAAATATTCCAGTCATGTTGGCATTGATTCAAAGGAACATTTTACCCTGTTTTTTTGCATATTCAGTATATCATGTCTTTGAATCAATGAGTTATTTTGTACTCTGAGATTACCATAGAGTAAAAAGAAAATTCAATTTTAAGTTGTTATTTCAGAATATTTCCATACCAAAAAATCCAAGCAGTGTGAACTTTCAGACTTTAACTTTTTTATATTGTCTCTTGTAATTCATGTTAAGTAAAATTAGCATGCATATAAGTTTTTAACTATTGTACAATTTATTTTCTCCTTTAAAAAATCACTGAGACAACTTATCGCAAGCCACACATAAACCAGTATAGCATTTTTTATAATAAAGAGGGTTATCAGAATTTATCATTACTAGAGTTAATATGGCTATGGAATAAGAATAGACACTAAATTTTAGCACTTGTACTGCTTATAACCACTGACAAATAAGAAAAGAAGATAAAAAGGAAAGAGAGAAAGAGAATAAGAAAGGAACACAGTATCAGGAGGGAGGAGTGATGAATGAAGAAAAGAAGTGAAAAACTAGTCTGGATTTGATTGTACTTATTATTTGGTTTTTAAAACATCATAAAATTTCAGAGGGGAAATTCTTTGGAACTAGAATTCTAGAAGCATTGATCCATGCATTCTTATATGGATCCTATTTTCTTATTTGCCTCCTATTCTTATGAGTATCCTGCTTTCCCAGCAGAGTAATTTCTCTCTATTGTCCCATTTCAATTACAAATAGCTTTCCCTTTCTCCATTAAAGTAGTAAAAGTGCAATAAATTATAAGGTGACCCTATACAAATGGGGCACTGAATCACTAGAATCACTATGAACAGAGTATCCAACATGCTTTATCAGGAGATACGAAATGTTCAAGTGACTACTATAAAAAACCAATAAGAAGAAAGAAGGAAAGAGAAATTAAGGAAGGAAGTGGGGAGGGAGGCAGGGAAGTAGGAAGGAAGGGAGGGAGGGAAAGAAGGAAGGAAATGGTGAGGTGGTCTCTGGCTGGCAAGATAATGTGCAAACACCCCATGGCCCCCACAATTTGCCACTACCTTTCTTCCTGTTCACCATACTGAAAACTGGGCTTATGTTACAATGTAATTTGTTGAGCTAAGTGCTGCATCTGCTCTGGAACACAAGATATTATATCATGAAGGAGCTGTGGGACCCAGTCAGCATGTACTGTCAGGAAATGGGCCAGTTTCCCAGCACTAAGAAAGAAGTACTAATGGAAAACCTTAGTTCTCCTAACTTGGCACAATTCTAAAGGGTTATCACTACTTCAGAACCTTCCATCGTATTGGCTTAAACCTTTGTTTATACTGCATGGCTGTCACGTTTCACTCTCTGCCCAATCTTCCTTCCTTCTCTTTTCCAACAAGACTTAATTGCAATAACACAGCTAATAAAATTCCTGCTACTTAATCTCCATCTGAGTTTGTTTCCAACGAAACACAGCCAGCAAGATTTAATAGATTAAGTTTAATTTCTGGCTTATCTATTTGCTAGCTGAATGATCCTGGGTATGTCATTTAACTTCTCTGAGCCTTAGGTTTGTCATCCATGAAATGGAAATAAGATTCTTCGTGAGGATTTCATGATATAATATATTATGCAACAGTGAGCTAATTTAATGCTGTAATAGTAGATTTCTATCATCTCTACATACAGTGTTTGACTTAATATTTAAAACTGATAAATATTTGATAAGTTTTTGTTAACAGCATATATAGAAAATTTAGATAAAAGACACTATAATATAAAAATATACAATTTCTTTGATTCCTTTAAATTAGCACATACATCAATCCAATTCAGGTGAAAATCTTTGGATTTCTTTAGCAATTCTTTTTAGCAGGTTATTTTTTTCAATATTTTTAAGGTGGCAAGTGACAATTTAGCTATTCAATCAGAGAAGAATGCTACATTGTGTTTTCAACTACAATAAAGTCTTTTTTTCAACTACAATAAAGCTATTTATAAGAAATAATTTAAATATTAAACTAATTTGGCAACTCTTGAATTTACCAGTTTCTAATGGTTTTGGAAATATACCTGAGACATGCAATTATATTGGTTTCAAAGCCTACTGAAATCAAATAATTACACATTCAGGAAGTTAATAATATTTTGACTGCTTGTAAGAAAAGTAAATTTTCCAAATATTATTAATTTAATTAATTTTATATTACATTCAAACAAGCAAGTATTTAGTTAAATGGTTTAAAGTAATGGCACTCAGTTACAAAAGGGAAAATATAAAATATATAATGGAAGTTAAATAAGTCCTATTAAGAGTAATTGCTAAATTCAATATTTGAAAATAATGTAATGATAAAGATCATGATAGTTTTTAATTACTCTTTGCCATATTATTAATACAAATGATAACATTTCTAATATATATGTCATATTATTTTATGAAATTAAAAGTAATATGATCCTAGCATAAAAAAATAAAGTGAAAGATATTTCATTTAAGCTAAGTAGTTTCATCAAAATGATTTGTTCCAGCAGGAAAAATAGATTTGATATTTATTTAAAGGTATAACTATTTCCCCCCTTCTCATGAAAGTGTGAATTGCTAACAATCAGGAAAATACCTGGTATTTTACCTAGAATATAGATTAACTATAAGAATTATTAAATAATAATGGTAACAATAATTAGGAAACAGTTGAAAAATCTAGTCTTTATAAATGTAGTTTGGTTTATCCTGTGTTTACAATTTATTATTAATCTTTTCATTTATTCTTTTATTTAAAGCATGAATTATATTGATATATATTTTTTACTTAAACACAATAATAAAATTTTATGGGTGGGGAGATAGGAAGGGCAGAAATATCAGTGATACTGATTTAGGGAATAAACACAAATACATTATCATTGTACACTTTCATACTCTGTTCTATACTGAGTAAAAAGAATCTAAAATCAAATAATGAGGTTGGCTGTGAGTTCCTTTAAAAATAGAGGGAAAATGAGTTAAGCACTTACAGAATGCCAAATATTATTTACTACACATTTAGCTGATTCTTTTCTTAATACCAGCAGCCCCAATAATAATAATAAAGGCATTATTTCCATTTTTCATGTGATAAAATTGAGGTTGAGAGAGGTTAAATTTACTTGGTGTCACCAGCTCTTTGTGGAATTAGAATTGAAAAAGGCTTGATTAATTCAATAGCCTGTGCTTTTTCTGTTAGACCAAGACTTTTTATTTTGAATTCTTTCTATTTTTCTTTTTAAATATGATACATTATTCTCAAAAGCTACACATTGTTCTCTGTGTACACTAACTTACAAAGGTAAAAAGTACAATATGATTTATCATTTGCTCTACAGAACTAGGCAAAATAGGAGCTAAATGTAAGGTTACCATATTAATATTAGTGTTATCACTTTACTTTGACCACGAGCTGGATCTTACACCTTAGATCACTCATAGCAGAAGAGGTTCCAAGACATGGTGCTTCGATTAAATTTAAATTTTGCTTGCACTTATTTGTGAGTGTTGTGAGGTTTAGTGTTATCTTCAACACACACCCCGGGTAAGAAAATTTGCTTGGTAGATGGTATTTCTCCTTTCTCTGAATTTCCTGGCATTTAGACCTTAAATATCCTGTTCATGCTTTGCCTTTTCTTCCACCATCTTTAATGGCATCTTTCATACTGAGTTAAATCTCCTTGAGGATAGGAAGGAATTGAATGTTTCTCTGTTTTCTATCTCCCATGAACTCTTCTAGCAGAGCACTTGGAACACACTGGGAACTTAAGACATTGTTGACAGCTAAATTAATCGAAATTGCATTTTACTTTGCTTTTAACAGCCAATCTTCACAACAATAGCTAACATCATTTATTTTGTGCACATGATATATTAGAAAATAGCAATGCATAATTATGCAAGACCCATTATTCAAGGCTTTGTTGATATCATCTTGATGATGCTAATAAAAATGTTGCATTATTGTGAGGGCAGCTTCTCAGTTCGTGAAAAACAACTCTGTCATTTAGCCTATTAAATGTAATTTGAATTGCTTTCCTTATGAGCTCATCATCAGCATCAAAAGCTTTTATATTCATCAATACAAAAGAAGTGAGAAGCAGTAAAAGTAAAGCTGAAATTTTTATTCACAATATTTTCACCAAATTATGACTGTTAGAGAAGTTTTGATTCTTCTAAATTATTTTCTTAAATTTTGCTTCTAAACACATTTTTTTTCAGATATGGATGACATAACTCACGAAATTTAATTTATTATCCAATTGTTGTCTAAAATTTTAAATAATAGTAATACCTTTCTCCTTCCTTCTTTTATGTTATTTAAATTAAAATGAAAGAAATCTAAAGCAGTAGAATGGAATGAAAAATACCTTTTAAATTTAGAAGATTTGTTTTAATTAATTATCATCTACTCGCTAATATAATATTCATAGGTAAATGTATTGTGTTTAGTTTCATCATCTTAACACACAATTCCTATGGATTTTCTTGTGAAATTAAGAAATACAATGAAGATGAAAGTTAATTACAAAATGCAAAATTTCCACAAATTTTGGTTTTATCACTAGACCTTTGGGAAACTTGGCAGCATTATAGAAATCTATAGTATTTAATTGTGTGTACTCTTACTGCTCTACACAGAGGACTTATATTTCTAAGTTTGTTTATTTGGGGCTGCTTGAAAATTCAAATTTTAATTTATAGAAAAGTATATTAACAGTATTTATGTTTAGTTTAAAATTGTCATCTCTTATTTTTCCTCAACTGTGTTGTAAACAAACATGTATTAGTCCTTCACCAACCTTGTAGGAACATATTCCACTTGACCATGATAATCAGACAATTGGAAGCATTTGGTATACTTTGAAATTTTGACATTTTATAACAATTTGAAACTTATGGAGAATTTTTCCTTCTGTTTTCTTTACAGTTGGGAATATTGTCCCTGACCAATTGCATAATAAGTATAGAAAATATTCACTTTTTGTGACATTAAATCATCAGTTAATATGTGCATGTACACTTGCACATTATATTTTATCAGTGTTTGGAAAAAGAGTAGCAATAAGAAATAGTACTTAGTTCTGTCCTTGAGAACAAAAGAGATTCATCTTTCTAAACGTAAATGCAATAAATAAAAGAATAATGACTAAATAGAAACTTAGAGTCTTCAGAAAGTCGATTCTGTTTAATATCACAAGGAAGGAACAAATGAGAGGCACAGGCTCTCTCCTCCTAATAAGTTTATAATTCAAAGGTCAAGATCCCAAATCCAATAGAATGGCATTTTTTTTTGCTGGATTTTAATATTCATCATTATCAATTTTGTCTGCAATGTACACATGAGGTTTTGGATCAGAGCTACATTTCTTTTTTATTTCCTGTATTAGAGAATTTGTAAGTTTACCGAACAATTGTTCATAAAATAGAGGATTCACATATACCATCCTGTGACCAACACCTTGCATTGGTGTGGGACGTTTGTAAAAATTGATGCTATCACAGTTTTATAATTGTCCTATTAAGAAAGGTTATTTTTATCTGACCAGGACTTGGGGGGTTCTAAAATTTCCACTTACTTATGAGTATAATTTCAATTAAAAATAATTTTTGAGGCATAATTCAGCATAATTCACTTCCTTCTTTTGAGTTCAGCATAATTTACATTCTTCTTATAGATTTTGATAAAGAAAATTGAAGGATACACTCCCAACTGGAAGATTATCTTATGAAAAAAATTAGGTGTTTTACTGGCCTTTTGTCAGTAGCGTAGAGAAAAGTGAACATATAGATAACACTTGAGAAAACCCATGTTTTAAAGCTTAGAAGGGAAAATAAAAGCTTGGTGTTATATCATTCAACGACATCTTGGAAAAGGACATCTTATTGCTTTCATTACCAACCTCAAGTAGCTAGGTAAGTGTCTGGACCTTTTGCCCTCAATAGTTATGAAAATTTTACTGAATTGAAGAAACGCTTCCAGAAGGTAAAGCTAAGCTTCCCTCTGCTTCCCTTAAGGATAGACAGGAAGGCTAGGAAGGCTAGAGGGTCTTCAGGGGAAAGTGACTTTCCCCAAATTTGGATAAGGCTCTGCTTGAGTAATTTCTCCTGGAGGGTAAGACTCTCTTATGGAGAAGACCCTGGGTATATTTCAGATGATTTCTCTTTCATTCCTTCTGCCAGAATTACTGGGTGATCTTTCACTGTAAGAACCTGGTGGGTTCCTGGGTCTACATAAGTGTAGACCCCAAAAAACAAAAGACTGTAGCTACAAATAATTTATCATTTTCAAGCCACTTAACAGCCTCCAACAATTTGTTAAAATCCCATTTAAGTATTCCTATTAGTTTATGACTCCCATGGTTTTTTTTTCTTGGTAACAGATATTGGCTGTGATTTTCTGTATTGCCTTTCCAGATTTTTGGGTAGTGGTTTGTGCAGAAAACTCAGCTCTCTGACTGGCCCAATAAAAATCATTGATTTTCAGTGTGTACAACCTGTTTTAGTTATAAGGATGGAAGTGTTGATTTCTAAGCCCTTTAGATGTCAGAGTTGAAATTGGAAGTCCATTATTGCCCATTGAATCAGTGTTAATTTTTCTCTAGAATTTGCTTATATTTATGTGCACTTAATTTTTGTGTCTTATGTAAAGTTCCCTATTTCTGCTATTAACTTTTTTAGTTTTCTAGACCAAAGCACTTTTTATTTAATGCCTGTATGCACCTATTTGTTTGCATTTGTTACTACATTGAATTCTTTCTCCTTATCCCTCTTGCCAAGTGAGAGCCTGTTAAGCTTACACTTACCAGAAGCTTCTATTCCCAGATCAAACCATGTATGTTTTTTAACTTCCTAATTGCCTTTGTACATATGTGTGTCTACTATTTCCTTACCCTTTGTATTACTCATGGTTCTCTAGGGAAACAGAAATGACAGTAGATATCTGTAAATATTATAAGATCTTTATCTGAATTGTCTCATGCAATGGGGATGGGCAGTCCAAATTCCACAGTGCAGGGAAGGTTTTTATGAATTCCCCAGGAGAAGCTGGATAGCCCAAGTAGAGATGGAAATTCTCTCTTCTGACTGATTAGATCATCACTTCTCCTTTAAAAGTCTTGAACCAATTGTATGAGACTTATCTCATTGTTGAAGACAATCTCCTCAGTTGATTGTAGATATAATCAGCCATAGATGCAACCAACTTACTGATGATTTTAGTCCGTTAAATACCCTCATAGTAACAACCAGGACAGTGCTTGCTTGACCAAATAACTGTTCACGACAGTCAAAGTTGACACATGAGCTTAACCATAACTTGCCTACATTGACCAGTTCCAGGAAGTGGGGCTTAATAGGATCTCAGCTCTTGCCATGGTGTTTGGCACATAGTAACATAGTTGATATTCAACAGTAAAAAAATAATACTAAGCATCTAGTAGTAATTATTCCTTAACTTTAGTAAGGTAATACGAGCTTATTAAAATATAAGTATTTAAAAATACTTATATAAGTATTGTCTAAAACATGGAAAATGCATATGATGTGAAAAAATATATTGTATAAAAATGCATGTGCTACTTAAAATTATATTATATTTCTTCAAAAAGCACATGAAAAGATGCTCAACATCACTATTAGAGAAATGAAGATGAAAACTACAATGACATAACCTCACACCATACAGAATTGCCATTAAATAAACAACAGAAAACTACAAGTGCTGGGGGCGATGTGGAGAAATAGGAACACTCTTTTACTGTTGGTGGGAATATAAAATTGTGCATCCTCTGTGGAAAACAGCTTTGTGGTTCCTCAGGAAGGTAAATATAGAACTGCCATATGATCTGGCAATTCTGCTACTAGGAATATATCCCGAAGAACTGAAAGCAAGAACTGATGTTCATAGCAGTATTATTCACAATTGCTAAAAGATGGAAACAATCTAATTGCCCATCAACCGATGAATGCATAAACAAAATGTGGTATATACATACGGTGGAGTACTATTCAGCTATAAGAAGAAATGAACTTGGGAAGCATATGACAACATGCATGAACCTTGAGGATATTATGTTGAGCCAGACCAAAAAATGCAAATATTGTATGGTCTCACTGATATGAACTTAATAAGACAAGTAAATTTATGGAGTTAAATTATAGAGTATAAGTTAGTAGAAGACAGAATGTGGGTTGGGAAGGAAGAGCTGATATTGCATGTACGTAGGAAATTTAATAAAGTAGATTGTAAATATGTGGAAATGGAAAGAGTTGATGGTAACACATTATTATGAGAATAACTAACACTGCTGATTTATAAACCTGGTTATGGCTGAAAGGGATAGTGTAGAGGGTTAATGTTAATTGAAAGACAGCTAGAGGATAATCTAGGGGCTGTAATATATAGTGATTTTGCTGATAGATGAGGATTGTGGTTAAAAATTCAAGTACAAGGATGTTCCTTCTATTACAAGGTGTTAAGGATATCATGATACATGAGAAAAATACAACTAATGTAACTTACACACTATAGTTAACAGCAATATTGTAATATTTTTATAGCAAAAGCAAAGAAGGTACTCTATCAGTGCTAAAGGACAAAGAAAAAGAATATGGAATTTAGTTTTATTGGATGTGAATATGGTCAAGCATTTTTTTTTCCTTCATTAACAAGGAGACCTTGGTCATGTTATTTAACCAACTTGTGTTCAGTTAATCATTGTTCTGAACACTGGACTAACAATTGAGTTTATTTTTAGGATTAAATACGAAATGTACCTGGACAAGGTTTTTAAAGTAATGATTCCATAATTTGTTAAGGTGCCTTTTGTCTGTTTTATATTTTGAAGATGAAATAAAGTAAAAAATAAGGTATGTTTCTGATGCCAAAAATTTCAATGTTCACATTGAGTCTTTAAACTATAAAATTGAATTAAGTATAAGATATATCTACTTCAAATCTCTAAACTTTTATTTCACTCATTTTAAAGACATTGGAATGAGCCCTAAAGAAAGGAAGTAAATGGCACAGATTGAAGTCTACCAACTTTCAGACCCGTGTTCTTTCATTACATCTCTGCCTTCTAGCACCTCCCAATAATTCACTCGTTGTGGGCAGATAAATTGAAGCTATGGGTTGCTACAATTTTCTGTCAAGTCAAATTCAACCAATAATGTTACCAACAAGTATCCCCCACAGACATATTTATTACAACTATTCCCTGTTTTGTTCTGCATCAGCAGGTCCATCTGGCAGTAAATGATTGACCAGGTGTTCTGGGGAAGAAAGTTGGCACATGAATGCCTTGAACATTGTGATACTAGCAGGAGGGAGAGATTTAAAAATAAGAGGAAATTAAATTATTATTGGTGTATATGAGGTTACAAGACATTTTTAGGTAGTAACAATTATGGAATGTCTTTTGCTTTAATTGTAGATGTGTCTTAGCTTTGTTTAACAAATCAGACTGAAGTATAAATATTCAAGAGAACTATAGTGTCGTATCCATGAGAGTAGTGAATGAATACAAGTATAGGTAAACATTCTTAAGACTATGCAGTAAAGAAAAAAGAAAATCGTGTATGGAATACTTCTTCAAAGCCATGTATTATTCTAAAGAAAAAATAATAATAAAACTTCTCTCTTGATTAGTCTTGATTTGTTATTACCTGACTCAAGTTATTCAATTAGATGGTCAGATAATGGTTTACAAATAACCTTTCCTTTAGTTAATTAAATCCTGTGGCCTGAGTTAGTTAACCTTTTTCCAAAGTGAACAATTTCCTATGTATTTAGCTTATCAAAGACAATGAATTTATTAAGAGAACAGGTCTTATTCTAATACTGCAGAAGTCTGGTTGAATAACAAATGTAGTGCTTGTACACTGAGTTTTCCACCAAGCAAAGAGATGTTGCTTTGTGTGGCACACCCATGTGCATTAATGAGAACCCTCTATTGCTGCCCTTGACTTTCATTAAGTAAGGATTTGTACCACACAGCAAAAGTGCTTTTATCAATCTTGAATATGCATGTTCAATATTATAACTATTCAATAATTTAGAATTATATTAAAATTTGTTTTTGAAAAAAACAAAAACTTAAAAATAATAAAAATTCATCAAAATTGCATATGTATATATATTCTATATATTCTATGTGTATTTAAATGTGAAAGAATTTAATGAATGTCTGGAAAGAAAGATGCCTTGAATTTAGCACTCCTATATGTCTTCAACATCTTCTCTACTTATCTCCCAAGTTTGTTGCTTATATTAATTTGTTTTTTTCAGTAATCATAAAAGAGTATTCTTGGGAAGCATGAAACAAATACATTCTCTGAAGAAAAATGTCACCAAATATTGTCCTCAACATTTCCAAAGATTATTCCCTATCAAGTAATTCTTTATTATAAAAATGGTTGTTAAACTTATAATGGCACAAGTTGCTCTGAGAATCACCAGAAATGACAATTAAAAAAATTATATTAACCTCTTTAAGGATTTCATATTTTGGACTTATAAAATGCAAAATATTATTCAAGTATGAAAAGTTTAAAAATGAAATACAAATTAAGTGAATGAGGGAGAAACAAACTACTATCAATAACCTCAAACATATTTTAATAAGCTTAAATGGAACTTATACAAATAAATAATATAATCACAAATAAAAGTTCAAGTTAGTATTTCTGGTACTTTGCTTGAAAAATATTTAGGTGAAACAAAATTCCCACTGGGAGAAAAAAAAAATCTTTCTTAATGAATAAAATCTTACACACACACACACACACACACACACATATTTATATGTATGTATATGTGCATGTATAATTCCTGAATGCATCCCTGAGCAAATAAGAGAGTATAGAACACTCAGGTCAAAACATCATGAAATCCAAAACACAGAGAATAATGCATAGCACTGAAGCTAACATTCTCTTAGTAAATATTAAGTTTTCACAGCATCCCCAAAGTAGGAGGAAAGATGAAATATTCCAGAACTTGTTTGTTTGGGAGATCCTACCATGAAGCTAGGTACTCAAAGAGCTATATCATCAGTGAAAGGTTGAACTAGTCACAGTGGTATGCTGGCAAACCACCTTCATCATGTCACTGACTAGACATATACCTTCCCCTTCTTAGGAACCATAAAATTGTTTCAGTCTTTCAAGAAAATTATCCAATCCATCTAAGATTTCAAATGAATGAGCATAGAGTTATTTGTAATATTACCTTATTGCCTCTTTTTTTTAAATTACACTTTTTCAATTTTTAAAAAATGATACTTAGATTACATAAATGTTACATAAAAAATATAGGGGATTCCCATATGCCCCACTCCTTACCCTTCCCACATTTTCCCATGTTAACAAGGTCCTTCATTAGTGTGGTACATTTGTTACAATTGATGAACATATTTTGGAGCATTGCCACTAAGCATGGATTATAGTTTACATTGTAGTTTACCCTCTCTCCCCCACAATTTTGTAAGTTATGATAAGATATATAATGGCTTGTATCTGTCCTTGCAATGTCATTCAGGACAATACCCAAGTACTGAAAATGCCCCCATATTACACCTGTTTTTCCATCTCCCTCCCCTCAGAACCTCCAGTGGCCACTGTCACAACAGTGATAAAAGTTCTTCCATTGCTAGAACCACAATAAAGCTATAATAGAATATGAGTATGTCTAATTTAGTCCATCATTAATTCCCAATCCTGAGGATTCTGGGTAGGTGATGCCCACTCTTCCTCTAATTGAGAGGGGGCTTATATCCCATGGGGCAGACGGATGAGACTTTCTTGCTTGCAGTTGCAGACTCTCTCTGTTCCTTGAGGTGGTAGTTGTCCATCATCATCTCCTTGTTAGTTGTCCTGGGTGAGTCCAATGAACTGGAGAGTAGATGGTGCAACTCTGTTGAGTTTCAATGCCCAGCTGGTACATGGACAGCACAAAGATTTAAGTCTCTTGGACATACACCTATCAACTTTATTACTAACTATAGGTTCAGCTAGAAGGGGCAGAAGAGCCATGTGTAGGGAAACCACAGCTGAGTCCAACTCTATCACACAGGGGAGCATAAATTCCAAAGTAGTCTCCACTGGCAATGCACCAAACTCCTGAGCTGTCTGCCTTGCCTATAGTGTCTGGATGTCTTCAGAGTCCTGAGGAGCCCCACTATTTGAGGCAATATATACTTTGGCAGTTATGAGATTCTGCTGAAACGTGCATAAGCATAGCCTCTGGAATGACCGCCCAACTAACTTTGAAGTCTCTTAGCCATTTAAACTCATTTCTCTTTATCCTTTCCCTTTTATGCTTGAGATCTTTTTCCGGTTGCATTGCTAGTTGGTGCTTGGTAGTATCCCTCAGTGCCAGGGAGGCTCATCCCCGGTAGTCATGTTCCATGCTGGGGCAAAGGTAATGCATTTATATGCTAAGTTTGGCTTAGAGAGAGGCCACATTTGATCGACAAGGAGGCTTTCAGGAAGTAACTCTTAGGCACCATATAATATGAGGCTAAGTTTCAGTTTCAAAAGTAAAGTTTCATAAGTACAGTCATCAATATCAAGGGCCCATCAGTGATCCATCCTACTTCAGTAGTCACTGCCCTTGTACTGAGGGGATTCTAGCTGTCCCATTAGAGGATGTGGCAGAGCAACCCAGGGTGGGAATTTGATATTCTTTTGGTTATTCTGTGAATCTCCACCCCCTGTGACAATGCCCCAAGAACACATGAACACATTTATATGCCTTATAGGTATGCTCCAGGTGAACCTCCTCCCATGCATCTACCATCACTGTCACCCTGCATCAATGAGCCTCCGCTGCCACCATTGTAACCCTTTTGTGATCCAAAACTTCCTTAAAAATGAAGCCAACAAAATAACAAAATACAAGTGATAAGAAACTGGAATAATAATGGTAGATATAAAAATGTCAAATGAAATACAAATATTGTTTTAAATTTTGGAATAATAAGAAATAATTAAAAATTAAAATTAAATAAAAAAATTTTGACATTGTTTTTCCTCACTGTAAGATCTGTTGTATATACAGTGACATTTTCTTCTGTTTATTCCCTCAGTGTCTTATTTTTTTTCATTTTGTCTTTAAAGAAGCTTTAGTTTACAAAAAAGTGCTGTATAGAATATACATCTTCCCTTTTTTCTCCTTTCCCCTGTTAATAACATTTACATGTGGATGGCACATTTGTTACAGTTGATGTACAAATATTGAAACATTGCTAATAACCATGGTCAATGATTTACATTATGGTTTACATTTTGGACCATACACTTTTATAAAATTTGATGAAATTTAACATGGCCTGTATCCATCATTGTAATATCATGTAGAACATTTTCATTACCCTCAAAATGCTCCATGTTCCATTTATTTTATTCCTCCCACCTTCTCCCCTCAGGACCCATGGCAACCACCAAGCTTTATTTCCTGAAAAACAAGATTCATAGTTATTTGCAACAACATTGAGGGCTTGACATACTGGCCTGTCTTCCCTTATTAGGCATTGCCTATGCTCTTGAGAGACTCCTGCCCCACTACTAGAGAACATATCAGGATTTCCCAGTATGGGAGCCCAACACCTTCCCACTCATTATGTAGATCTTCACCCACTGATATAACACTGTATGACAAGATGATCTCTCACACACTCCCTAGAAGTCTGCCCCAGGAGCATCCTGTCCTGCATGCCCCCCACATCTAACACCCTAAACCAGTAACCCTCCCCTGCCACATTTGCCAAATGAAAATTCCCAACATTGAAGTTTCAACCACATGCCCACAAATCTGTTTCTGATTGAGTGGGTACTTAGATCCCAAAGGGCAGATAGATGGAAATGTCTTGCTTGCAGTTGTAGATATTCTCTTTTTTGGGGATGGGCATTGCCCATCATCATCCTTTCATTAGTTTTCCTGAGTGAGTCTGATGCACTGGAGAGTAGGTGTTGGCTGAATCTCTCCTGAGATTCATATAAACAGCCAGAAGAAAGTCTCTGGGCTATATATTTAATGGGTATAGTGCTAATTATAGGTTGAAATAAAAGGGGCAGAAGAAGACTGTGTAGGAAAATTATTAATGGGTCTAGCTAATACATTGGGGAGATAGGTTATTGTATATGACACGGTAAGGCTCACAGATGGGTTGCCAATTTCCTGAGGTTGTCTGCACTGCCTACAGTGTCCAGCTGTCTCTAAAGTCCTCAGGAGTACCCCTGCTTGAAGCACTGTTTATTGTGGCAGTCAGTGAGATCTTTCTGAGACATGTGTAAAAGTAACCTCTAGAATGACCTCCCAACTCACTTTGAAATCTCTTAGCCATAAAAACTCATTTGTCTTTAATATTGCCCCCTTTTTTGTCAAGCTCTTTTCCAAATGCATCAATAGGAGTTACTTGGTAATAATCCATTGTTACCAGGGAGGCTCATTCCCAGGAGTCATGTCCCACACTGGGGAGAAGGTAGTGAGTTTATATGTTAAATTTGTCTTAGAGAGAGGCCACATTTGAGCAACAAAGAGGCTTTCAGGAGGTAATTTTTAGGGAATATATATTACTAGGCTAAGTTTCAATTTCACAAGAACAAGATTCATAAGTACAAGCATCAATAACAAAGGTCTGGCATATTAGTCTGTCCTCTTTTATTAGGCACTGCCCATGTACTCTAGAGATTCTTGCCACTTTATTAGAGAATGTAGCAGGACTCTCCTGGATGGCAATTCTATATTGTACTGGTTATTGTGTGGGTCTCCACCCACTGAGACAACACCCCATGACCACATGAACACATTCATATTCCATAGAAGTATGCCCCAGGTGCACCCCTCCCTGCACCACTCCTACCACTGACACCCCACACCAGTGAGCCTTCACTGCCACAGTTGCAGCCTTTCTGCAATCCAAAACCTCCCCCAAAACAAAGCAAAAAATAATAATAATTTAATAATATTTTTTCATTGTGCTTTTTATCACAAGATCAGTTATCTTTTATGTATATTGATAATTTGATCATTTCTTCTGTATGTTTCCCCAGTGTCTTTTTTTTTTTTTCACTTTACTTTCAAAGATTTAGGTTACAGAAAAGTCAACTAGAAAATATAGTGGATTCCCATACACCTCCCCTTCCTCAGATTTCCCCCTATTAATAACATCTTGTATGAGTATGGTATATTTGTTACAACTGAATAACAAGCATTGTAGCATTGCCACTAACCATGGTCAATGGTTTACATTATGGTTTATATTTTGCACCATAGACTTTTAGAAGTTTTGACAAAATGTGTAATTGCCCGTATCCATCATTGCAAGATCATGGAGAACAAGTCAAATGCCCTGAAAATGCTTTACATTTCACCTATTCTTCCCTTCCCCTCCTCTCAGAACCTATGATATAACCACTAAGTTTCAAGTTTTGAAGAATAAGTTTCACGGGGTCCAGCATATAGTCTATCTTGATGAATGTTCCATGCACACATTTTTAAAAATACATATTCTTCTGTTGTTGAGTGGACTATTCTATTAATTTTGTCAATATAGCTGACATTTTTCAGTTGTTCTAAATATTAGAGAGTATCTGCCCTCTTGTTCCATCTAATTCTGAAAAGGTGGTGTTGAAATCTCCACATTAAATTGTTGATACATTTATTTCTCATTTCAACTCTACTTTTTGCCTCATGTATTTTGAAGCTCTTTTTTTTTAATTAGTAAAGTAGGTTTACAGAAAAATTATGCAAAAAATACAGAGTTCTCATATACTCCTATTATTAACACCTTACATTACTGTGGTACATTTATTAAAATTGATGAAAGAATATTATTATAATTGTACTATTAACAAGAGTCCATGGTTTATATCGAAGTTCACTTTTTGTGTTGATTAGTTCTATGTTTTTTTATTATAGAAATTTATATATATGTATGTATATCCTAAAATTTCTCCTTTTAGCTACATTCAAATATATAATTCGGAGCTGTTATTTACACTCAGATGTTGTGAAGCTTTTTTTTTAAAGATTTATTTATTTATCTCTCCCCACCCCCTCATTGTTTGTATTTGCTGTGTCTGTTCATCTTCTTTGTTTCTTTTTTTAGGAGACACCGGAAACTGAAACTGGGACCTCTGATGTTGGGGAGAGGTGCCTAATCACATAAGCCACCTCTGTTCCCTGCTTTGTGGTGTCTCTCATTATGTTTTTTCCTCTTGTGTCTCTTGTTGTGTCATCTTGTCACATCAGCTTGTGGTGCCTGCCTGCTGCGCCAGCTCGTGGAGCTGCTCATCTTCTTTAGGATGTGCCAGGAGCCTCTGCTCCCTGCTTTGTTGTGACTCTCAGTATGTTTTTTTTTTCCTTCTTGTGTCTCTTGTCGCATCATTTTGTTGTGTCAGCTTGCCACGCCTGTGCTTCACACCAGCCTGCTGCCTTCTTTAGGAGGCATTGGGAACCGAACCATGGACCTCCCATGTAATAGACGGGAGCCCAATTGCTTGAGCCACATCTGCCTCCTCTGTGAAGCTCCTTTGATAGGGACATACACAATTAAGATTCTTGATGAAATTAAGTCTTTATCATTACATAATGCCTCTTTTTAACCCTGGAACACTTTTTGTTCCGAACTATATTTTGATATTAATATAGTTACTTCAGCTTCCAGTGGGAGAAAAGTCAGGCTTTTCAACAAATGTTGCCATTTCAAGTGAATACCAAGTTAAAAAAAAAAAAAGGAAAAATCTTAACCAATAATTCATCAGTACTAAAAATTAATTTGAAATAGATGACAATTTATAAAGAAAAGCTAAAGTAGCACATTTTCTAGAAGATATAGGAAAAAAATTTTACCTTGTATTACACACAGATTTCTTAGAGAGGATACTACAAGCAGTAACAATTAAAGAAAAGAAAAATGATAAATTGAACTCAATCTAAATGAAAAATTAAAAGTGTGCTATTCTAATAATACTGATTAAATAATGCAAAGGTAAGCTGTACAAAATATTTCAAATAAATATATTAGACAAAGGAATTATATTTAGAATTATAGAAAACTCTTACCACAGAATAATAAAAGCCAAACAAACTAATTTGAAAATGGGGGTAAAATTGGACAGGCACTTTCAAAAAAGATGATATACAAATGGCCAATAATCACATGTAAAATACTCACGATTACCAGCCATCAAGAAATTTAAATTTAAATCAATAATGAGATATCACTTATACTCATAAAGGAGTGAAAATAAACAAACCTGGCAAAACTAATTATTATTAAAGATACAAGGGGCTTAGGGATATCACACATTATAAGTGGAATATAAAATGGTGCAATCACTTTGGCCATTTCTTCACATTAATCATACACCCATTTTATGATCTAGCACTTCTACTTCTTAATATTTCTCCCAGAAAAGAAAACAAATGACTATAACATTACATGTGTACAATTGGTCTTCATGGCAATATTCAGGAGCCTCAAAATGGAAACAATACAAATATCCATCAACAGAGAATTGGATAACAATATTGCAGTTTGTTCCTGCAATGGAAAGCTATTCTCCTATGAAATGAAACAAACTGCTGGTATGCAACAGTATGGATGAATCTCTAAGAAAAAATATAATGAGAAAAATAAGCCAGATACAAACCTGAGAATGCTATCTGATTCCATTTATGTGATGTTCTATAGCTGGAAAAACTAATCAGTGGCTGCTTGTAGTGGGGGGTGTGGATTGACAGGCAAGTTTCACAAGTGCATGATCAGGAATGATGAAAATGTTGAATAACTTAGTCGGTAGTGGTTACATTGGTGTACATCTTTGTCAAAACACATTTTATTATGTATAACTGTACCTCAGTATAATTTAAAATACTTAAAATAATATTTCAAAAGATGAAATATATAATATTATTGGTGATCCTTTGCCCATATAACTACTACCACGGATGGAAAAATAGCTAGAAATATGTTATGAAAGCTGAATAAAAAAGAAATGGAAAATGTAAACCATGGATTGCAGTTAACAGTACAATTATAAAAATGTTCTTTCATCAGTTATAGCAAATGTGACACACTAATGCAAGATGTTAATAATAAAGCTCCTCTCTGAGGCTTTGTCTTCTCAAAGCCTTGCATAGCAGGATCAAGGTCCAACCTCGTTGAGTTGGAACACATCTTAACTAAAAAAGTAACACCTTCAAAAGTTCCTATTTCCAATGGATCACACTCACAGGAATGGATTATAGTTAAGAACATATTTTGTTTTTGATTTTTTCCTGAGGTGTATAATTGAAGCACAATATGCCATAATTCTTTCTCTCTAAAATTCATAATAGAGCAAAGTTTCCATATTACCTATGAAATCTCTGAAGAATAAAGAGCTGGAATATTTTCTAAGAAATATAAAGGCTAATTATAAATCTTTCAGTAGCAATGCTGTGATAGATATCTCCATTTGATTAAGAACATGAATTATTAATACATATCTTTTAGTTTGCTAAAGGCTGACAATGCAATATACCAGAAATGAGTTGGTTTTTATAATGGGATTTATTAAGGTAAATTCTTACAGTTCTGAGGCAATGAAAATGTCAAATCAAGTCATCATCAGCGATGCTGTCTCACAAAAGGTCAGCTATTGGCAATCCTAGGCTCTTGCCACATGGCAAGGCAAAATAACGGCCTATCTCTGCCTCCTTCTCCAGGCTCACTTTCTCCCTGAGCTCAGCTGGGGCCATCAGCATATGACTCATCTCTTCTCAGGCCCCTTCTCTTCATTTTCAGCTGCTCCACTGATTATAGCCTCCAGCCTCTCTCTCAGCCCTTGGGATTTCAATCTCTTTCTGCAGCTGTAGGCGAGTCTGGAGTCCTCCCGCACACAGCAGGGTAAAATCTTAAAGTTCTCTTTCTCTGTATGTCTCTGCTTTCAGTCCTCAGTTTATATAAGACTCCAGTAAAAGGATTAGGATCAACCCTGAATCCTGAAATTTAATGAAATGTCCTTAACTGAAGTAATCTAAACAAAAATGATCTAATCAAAAGGTCCCTTAACTGAATCTGACCAAAAGGTCCCACATACAATAGGCACATACACACAAGAATGGGTCAGCTCAAGAACATAGTTTTCTGGGGTCCACAAAAGACCCAAACCAAGACAGTATAAATTTAGAAATCTTTGTAAATATACTTGAGATAAGTCAGAATACAACATATGGTAACCATAAATGAAGAGACTGGTAAAGTCAAGTATAATAAAATTTAAAATTTCTCTTCATCAGACATTTAATGAAAGTAAAGACTCAGCCTAAAACTTGGCAGAAATTATTTGCAACACATAAAACTGAGAGTGGATTAATAATTTTATAAAGTACTCCTGGAATTCAATAAGACAAAGGTTAACAGAATTGTTTAAGCTAACCCATAGTATGTTAGTTTTAGCAGCTAGGAAACTAAAGCTGTCCCGTTTGAATTAGAGCAAAAGTGAAATACACCAGTTTTGGGCCAAGATTTCTAAGAAGTACAGGAGCCACTTCCATGCTCTCTCTGTAATTCTGATAATCACATCTCTTGCTAAATAAGCAAGAAATTAGGGCTTAATATACTTAAGTCATTTACATATTTTGATCCATTTGTTAAATCAGTTTAGCCTACCACAATTAATATACTCAAGTGACATTTATTTCACTCACACACAAAATCAACTTTTGCAATTAATAACAGCAATCATATATAAGAATATTCATAACAATATTACTCATAAAAGAACAGCTGGAAATAATCTAAATGCATATCCACTTGAGAATGGATAAATTTTGGATTAGTAAAACGATAGAATATTACACAGCAGTAAAAAATGAATATACCAAAGTTACATCTCTGAACAGTAATAAATCTGAGAAATATAAAGTTGAGAGAAAGAAAATTCACATAATACTGCATGAAATTTTACACTTTTAATGAAAATATAAATAAGTAAAACAAAGCATGTTTTTAAATATACAAATATATCTCATAAAGCTATGAAGAATCGCAAGCGGATGATAAACACAAACAACAGTATCATGGTCTCCTCTGCAGAGCAAGGGGAAGGAGTCCTCAGGAAGCTATACATATAGGGAGCATTTGAAGTGTTGGTTGATAACTGTGGCTTACATTTTATGATGATTTCTATTTATTTTATCATGTTTCCTAAGTTGCATTTGTGATTACATATATATGTGTGTATATATATATAGATAGATAGATATCCAGTATTATATATTGAGAATTTCATCTGAATAATTTAAAATATACCAAAATAATTAATAATTTGTCCTTTTTGAACATAGTAATAAATTACAGCTTACATGGCTATATTTGCTAAGCTCTAATAAATATTCAACTGATTAAGTTGTCATTGCAGGACAATCAATAAGGCACCATACATGGTGAACAAAATTTTGACTAAAGCAATAAAGCACCCAAAAGACACATTCAACATATTTATCTATACAAGAAAATATGTAAACTAGAGTTGGATACAAAAGTATTAAATAGTTAAAATTATTTTTAAAACAGAGCAGCAGCTGATAATTAAAAACACTGTGTATGATTTCATTGAGTAGTTAACAATCAACTAACCAGAAAATAAACTTACATTTCTTGTATTTGAGATTTAATGAATCTAAAACTAATGCCTATTGGTTGATGTTTTAGACAGGTTAAGTATTTGTTATCCTTACTATTCTAATAATCACTTAATCAGTGGTGTATGGCCCTTTTAATTAGAAAGGAAAGGGATACATCTTAAACATTTAAGTATCTAACTGACATGTACATATCTCTCTAAAGTTAGGTAAAACCACTAACGTATTCAATACTATCTGTGAGTTCTATTACAAAATCATGGAAGGCATAGGTTATACTTTTCCAAAAGATTAAAAGGCCAAGTTCCTTTGTAGAAAGGATCCTGTGATAACTGAATTTAATTTCATTGGGTATCATTATGGTTTTATCTTAAAAGACTTTTATATAAAATAATGATGCTCACATATACTAGTTAAATTTCCTTGAAATCTTAAGGACATAAGGTTATTTAGTGTAAGGAAATCAATATATAAGAACTCTATATAATTTTAAATTTCTCAATTCTTTTCGAAGAGACATGAAGGATAGTTCAGAAAAGGAATATTTTAAAGAAAGGGTTTGGGTTACAAATGCCAGACCACAGAACAGCATTTCCACTATCATTTAAAAAAATGTGGCTGTGTAATGTTCTAATTAGTTTGTTATTGAATTTAGAGTATTTTTTGCATATATTCTTTAGGGAATTGAGGAAGACAGATACAATATTTCTTAAAAACTACATTTTTTTTGGCATATTTCAGTGGCTGAAGCCTCTCAAAAGCACTTTTAAACTTTGGTATTTTTTGAAATTTTTGTTCAATTTTTATAACCTCTTATTTTCTCTGCTTTTTTTTTTTTATTGCATTCCCTTTTGAAGTACACTCTTCATTCTCTCTACCTTTATCTAAAATGTTAAAAGGAAAGAATGAGGGGAAAATAGCAAATATCGGGGCCATAAGCTGTTATTTTGTTTTTAGCAAAAGGCATTGTACCTTAATGGAAAGTATGAATGCCTTTGATAAAACACATCTTGATTTATTTATGGAGTTTACGATATTTTATACAAAGTTGTTCTTCAGTTTCTTCATTTGTAAAATAAGAACAATAATACCAAATTAAAGTTAATATAAAAATAAAATTATTGTATGTAAATTCCCTGGCATCTATTAAATAATCAATTCCTTGTAGCTAATATTGACAATATTTTTGACACTGGTATGACTATTGGGGCTGGGAAATAGAAACAAATTATTCAAAGTAGCAGTACAATTTGGAAGTCATAATGGCTGATATTTGTCTTTGGGAGATTTGTATTATTTTGTAGCACTTTACCAGAAGTAGGGATATGAAGAGTAGGATCCCTTCAAAAAGTAAGAAGTATACCAAAGTTCCATTCCTAAGGAGGACTTTTAAGCCAAAACATCTGAGTCTGAGGCTAAATCTGGCCAACATGGGGATTCAAGTCCTGACTCTCAAGTGCTGCTGGGATATCTATGGCTCAGCCTTGGTGTGTGGTGTCTGGTAATAGTGAAGCATATCCGTTGGGTTATAAGGGAAACTAGGAACTGGGATCACTATCAACATTATTTCTGTTCTCAGAAAACTTTTAAGAACTGGGTCAACTTCAGAAGCCCAACAGTTTATCAAGTTTCAGGAAGAGGAGAAAAGGGTCAAAAAGAAGAGTGGGTCTGACCTATACAACACATGCAATAACTAACAACTTCTTTGAGTAGTGATTTCCTATAAAAGTATTCTAAATTTTTGTCATCTACCTGAACTTTGAATTTAAGTCTCCAAATAGTTTTTACACTGTTGAAAATATTCTTTTACTAAGATCAAATTTTTCTATAGGTAGACAATATAAAGTTTTTCTAAAGGAATAATTTATTTGTATTGTTTAGTTAGATAAGACATGATGTCCACAAATTTTTATTCTTAGTCCACAATATTTCACATCAATCTATTGGAGAGTGAGGCTTATTTTCAGAGAACAAAAATTACTATATTTTTTTCATGATTATTTTTAAAATAAACCAAACCCAGAAAATTATGATATAAATTGTGAGAGAATTTTCAATTTACTGTGATAAAAAATATATATTTACTCAATTGTATGTTTAATTTATGAATCTCAAAACTTACTATGTAAACATTAAAAAAGCACTGATATAAACCATGCACAAAACAATAAATGTCTAGAAGATAATGCATGATAATAAGAAAGTGAAATCAGAAGCAAGACAGTGGTTCATTTAAATTACTTTGAGTGGCAGCATTGTAAATCTAATGTATGCACTTTTAATAGTAGTAGAGAAAAATTCAAAAGATGGAAAAATACACAAACCTTAACACTGAATACATGAAATTATATATATATATATATAAAATTTATTTCTTTTATATACATATATATATTTTTAGGATACATTGATTACATAAATATTACACAGAAATTTTAGGAGTACCCATATGCCACCCTCCCACACCTCCCACAACCTCCCACATATATATCCTTCATCAGTGTGGCACAACGCCTGTAATAGATATACACATTTTGGGGCTTTGCCATCTTGTCACAGTGTGGAGGGGAGGTGTCACAGCTTGGGGTTGAGGGTTGGGGGGCATTCAGGGGGGCTGAGGGGTGTGTGGGAGTGTTTGTCCTATAGTGGTGTGGTATGTCGGTGGGTGGAGAACCTGCATGGAGAGGGGGAGGGAGATGGGCTCCCTATTTTTGGAGGTCTGATTCACTCAGAAATAGACAGGGGGTTGACACCTGGGAGCACGGATGGTTCCCGGTGGGGGTGAGCCAGGACATTCTGTGGCGTGAATTT
>PVKH010003366.1:0-12565 GCA_004027955.1 Chaetophractus vellerosus
TGACCTTGTGAAGAGAACTCAGTGGCTGAGCCCAGAAAGAAATGAGCCCTAGGGAGAGAGATGAGCTTTATATCAGCCTACAGCTGAGATTGTAAGAAGCTGGGACCACGGAGCCTTAAGAGGAAGAAGGCAGGCTGAATCCTCGCAGACTTCGCCCACCATCTTGCTCCAACACGTGGCCAATGACTGGGTGAGAAAATACCTCATATGGTATCTTGAGTTGGACCCTTTACAGCCTTGTGACTGTAAGCTTCTACCCCAAATAAATACCCTTTATAAAAGCCAACAGAGTTCTGGTACCTTGCATTAGCACCCCTTTGGCTGACTAATACACTTGTGTTCTTTGATTTTGACTTCTAAAAAATACAGGAATGGGTAATGGCCACTTACTGCTCAAGGGTCACATTCCTATAAATTACTTGAAAATCTGCCCAAATTTTAATAATTATTTAAAATAGGTATCAGGTTTACTATACTACCCTCTCGACTTTTACATATGCACACAATTTTTCATAAATACAAATTAAAAGGAAAATCTGTTGATGTGGCTACAATTCTTTTCATCACTCATTAGGGATACTTTCTGAGCATGTGCATCTCTTTATGAGTTGAAAAAGTCATAGGCCTGCCTGAAAGATACTTATAGACCAGTATTAAAGAGTCTGCAATTACATAGTCAGCAGAACTCAATAGTGAAGGACGATTTGCACTAGAGAGTCTCAATTCTCAACCGGAAATGTACATTCCTTGAAACTCAAAATATCTGTTCATATTGGAATGTCTAAAATCTGTAACTAATGTAAAAACATTTTGGAGTGTAGAAGAGTTTGACAATGTTTTAAAGACCTCTCCAGAATCTTCAAAGCCCTTAATTGCATCTATTGCCTATGTGCTCTGGTCTCATGAATATATGTTAAAAGAACTGGCTATAGTATAGACTCTTCTTTCATTTAGACTGTGTAGCTTTTGGGCAGTTTACTCTTCCCATAATATGGCTCACTCCCTCACTTCCTTCAGAGATCTGAGCAGATGTCACCTTATTTAAATAGGGTGGTAAAAGATGATGCCATCTTTTACCACCCTATTTAAAACATCAAGCCTCAACCTCAACCCTGGCACTCCCTATCCTTCTCTTTTCCTTAGCCCTAATCACAACCTGGCTTGTATACATTCATTAATTTATTGTCATTATTTTTGTCTGCTTCATTTTAATCTGTTGATACGATCTACCATTTATTGGATGAATGAATAAATGAGAAGTTCAACAAGAGGTAGGAATCGGGCATTGGGATGAATAAAGTGATTGTTAAATGAATGAGCTATAGATAATAACTGCCAACAGTATTTTAATTATCATAGCACAACCTAATGGAATAAGAAAAAAAAACTCCATATGAAACGACTGGGTCAAATTTCATTATCATGGAACTTTGAAATTAGAAGATATATTAGGTTCATTTACCTTAAATTCCCTACGTGTATAGGAATTTCTTCCAGAAGATCCCTTTCTAAATGCCTTCTAAAGCAGGAGTTTCTCAACACTGGCACTATTGACATTTTAGGATGGATAATTTTTTGGTGAGGGAGGCAGTCCTGTACATTGTTACAGAATAATTAGCAGCATTCCTGGCCTCTACCAACTAGATGCCAGCAAAAACAATTCCCCCTCAATTGTGACAACCAAGAATGTCTCCAGACATTGTCAAATGTCTCCTGGAGGCAAAATAGCCCCACTTGAGAACCAGTGCTCTGGAGAGTCTAGACTTTGTGAGGGTGTCTAGTCTATCATAAGATTTCTCTCACGACTGAAAACCCTTCCTTATATACCACAAAAATCTGCCTGGTTAGATTTGAAATTTCTTTCCCTATATTTCTCTATCTCGCTCATTCTCTCTCTCTCTCTTTTTCTCTTTTCCTCCCCTGCATTTTGAGCCAACACAGAACAGTTTGGCTTACTCCTAAACAACCCTTCAAAATTTTTTAATACAAGGATTATAACCATTGAAAGTTTCTCTACTATGTATGCTGGTTAGTGAGAATACACCTTGATATTTAGCTGCCTGTTGATCTTGGAAGCATTTCAAAATTATTCTCTAAGTCAGTTGAAATTGAACTCTCAAAGGTCACCAATAATATTTCAAATATAAGTCCTTTCCTCATTTTGCATTCTCTTTTATAGCACTATTGACCATCCCTTGATTCTTGAAACTTCAATAAAGGTCAATTCACTTTTTCTCTCTGTGCTTCCTTTGCTTATTCAACAAAATTATTTTATACTTATTTTTTTTAATTCCGTTATTCTAATTCTATGAATCTAATATCTCAATGTGATGGAATGACTCCAAAAATGCTTCACTCTTAAATGCTGAGTAAACTAATGGATATTTCAAGAACTTTGTCTCACAACTGTCATACTAATCATCATCATCATCAATAAGAGAGCTTTATTAAGCACTTACTATATGTAGCACACTACATGGAGTCCTTCATATACTATATATATCAGTTCTTTTTCCCTCATCTCTCATTCTGAATAATTATACACAAATAAAATCAAGTCACAACATATGCATATTTATACAGCACACTTCACTGAGCCTTTTACCTCCATATCTTTCCCAACACTATGAGAGAATATTTTATTTACATTCTTTAGATGAAACAATGGAATCATAGAGGAGGTCCAGTAACATGCTTAAAGATGCGCTGTTAGAAAGAATCCGAGCCAAGATTCAAATCCATGTCTCTCTGGCACCATATCTTAACCCTTCCATATCCTTTCTTTCCTTTATCTGAACATACCTAACACTTGATGGCTATTTCTATTAAGGGTATCAAAGTAGGGTCTTTTCAGAAAGAGTTTTGTCCCCTCTCCCTATCTCTTCAATATAAATGTACATTCCACATCTATTCATGTCTTTGTCTTCATTGATATTCCAGCTGCTACAACCCTATTCAGTTGCAAATGCACTAGGTTTCCAAAAAGCATCCAACTAGGATTGTGTGCCTTACATTGTAGTTTATTACTTTTTCTAAAGGGCACATTGATTGTATCATTCTATATCTCAAAAATTAACAGTCCATTCCTGCATCCTATAGCAGTGACTCTCCTTACCCAGGAGTATTGCAGCTGAAATTCAGCTGGGCTGCACCACTCTTCTGGTTTGGTGCCCATGCTTCATCAGTGGTTAAGTATTTTTAGTATCACCCACATGTGCATCAAGACCCATTTTGGGGTGCTTTCTTAGGCCTAACTTAGACTCTGCTTGAAATTCTTACATGGTAATTGAGCATGTATTTTGGGGGTTTTTTTGTTTGTTTGTTTTGTTTTGTTTTTTGTTTCGTTTTGTTTTGAAATGATTCCCTGATGTACTTTCTCTACTGACACTGTTCTAAAGGATCAATTTCAATTTCAAGATGACTATACTGTCATTATCTCAGTTCTGGATTGCTTTTCTAATCTTTCAGCCCATTATTTTACTATATAGATTCTCCTCTCCAGCCAGATAAGCCTTTGCTCCAAACCCTGAGCACACTCTTTGCTTTCTACTTTCTGCATTTCTTCAAGCCAAACTCATGTCTGGAGGGGCCTCTGAGTCTATTTATCAAAATCCCACCCATTCTTATTGTCCAGCTCAAAGCCTACTCCCTCAATGAATCTTTCTAACCCATTAAAGCTGAATGCTATCCCTTCTATCAGTCAACCCTGATAACATTTATTGTCCTTATAGTCTGAACTAGACATATACACACTATCTTGCTTTAAAGCCATTTTTTCATGAGTGTATGCCCTTTCACCTCAACTATACTGTACGTCCCCTAGATAACATAACATGACTTAGTGATCTTTAACTTTCTCAAAGGACCTTATTCATGAAGATATTCAGGAAATATATATCAGTAAAAATGCCGAAGACAATTGTCCATGTTTAAAAAGTTAGCATTGGCTGTAAATAAGACCTAAAACTAAAAGGGAGATGGGCCTTTACATTTGCACCACTTAGCACAACTTCAATATTTTCTACTGCCTCCTCCTTTCTGCACATAGAAACTTACAGAAGTGTTTTATTTTCTTTCCCAGTTAAAAAATGACATAAACTGCCCTTGCGATTGCATAATATATTTACCAAAAAGTCATATGGAACAGTTAATCTGTCGCCTTAGTTCATCTCGTTTTTCATGAGAAAGATCTCATGCCGTAATTTGATAATTTATGACTGGGTAAAATATTTAATATCACTTTATGCCAGATATTTTATGCCAAGTAGAGATTTCAAAGTTAATGACAGGCTTTCATTAGAACAATTTAGGGTTCATATAGTTTAAATTAAAATGAGGTTGAAGAAGTTCAACAGCCAAATTATTTTTGCTATGTCATATAGAAAATATTTCCCTAAAATTATTTTCTATTGAAAGTGGACATCTGTAATATTTTCCTTATAAAACTTTTAAAGATTGTTCTTGTAACCCAGTTTCCTAGCTGCAAATCACCACTATCAATGGTTTGAAAGGAGCTGAGGGCCTAAGGATTAATCAGGTATATGTTAAGGACCTACTTTCTATTTTCCCCTCAGTCCACCAGGGGTTAAAGTAGTAATTACCCATTCTGACTCACTTCAGCTCACGCCTCTTCTGCCACCTTCCAAACAGTGCGAAACCTCTGTTTGTGATGAAAGCATAAGCTTTGGACATTTGCATACTGAAACCACCTACCTTCCCATATATCAAACTGCTAAGGTTGAAAAAATTACAGATCTCCTCACAAACATTGATTTGTGACTCCAAAGACCTGAGATCAGAAATTACAAGATAATTATACCTAGTACCCTTTTGAAAAGTTCCATTGAGGAAAGAACTACTGAGAATTATTTACCAATTTTGCTCATGTGAAAGAAACATTTAATAGAACACTATGTAGCTATGTACCATTGCTAAAGCTGAAAATTGACAAAAGGAGAACTACTGAATTAAGCTTCAATTCAAAAAGCTATTTAGAAATGAAGGTTCTTAGCAATAGCTTTTTAATATTTTACTGGTGTTCAACTGTGACAGAAAATATGCTTCATTTTCCCTTTTATCTCTTCTTCAGTTTTAGGTGCCCTTCAGGGGCCACATTCTCACCTTGCTGAGATTTAGTGCTACAGGGTTGTGAGGTTGTTGGGTTTTTCTCCTGCCTCCCACTTAACTGCTGCACTGTACAGCCTGAAGTTTAGCATCCAGGAACGTTTGGTAGACCCTTCAACAATGGCCCTAAAAAATAAGTAAGCATTCATTGGAACAGACTACCTATGGCATGCAGAAATTTGCTTGTGCAGAGAAGAGGAAATAATAGCTTCCAAATTTTTGAGAATCATATTTTGTGAACTTAGTTTCTCATCTGCATCTTAAATAATTCCAGAAGCTTTTTTTCTTCACTTGTCTAGCAGTAAACATATTCACAAATGTCTACCATCCAAAGAAAAAGACCATGAACTTGTAATTCCTCATAACAGAACTAGGAAAAGTGTAAAATGGTAGAAATAACAGCAATAGAGTGTATCCTCTTCCAACAGAAGAATGTATGTAGAACACCATGTTCTCAGGGAAGAGGCCATTGTCATAGAATTGTTTATAAAATTAACACTACATATTTTAAAACCTAAGTAGTGTCATTTGAGAACCACATCAATTCTTTAGTAAGTTATATTGGCTAAAAAAAAAAAAGGCTGGTATATAACGCCACTCTGAGACAGAATTAGGCAGTAAGTTTTAGTCTTAAGAAATAAAACAGAAGAAAAGGCAAGTCTAAAATCACTGCATCATCTGGCCATTTTGTGGAGGAGCAAAAGGCTCCTCTAATTGATACTAGCATTGGAGTATTTTGGTAAAATACTTGATGTTTACGGGATAAACTTTATCCATTATAAAATCTTTCACATGACCAAGTAGGTGAAATAAATAATTCATTTGGGAAATGACCGTCAAGTATTTACATAAGTTTTGACACCTCAGGGACTATCCAGAAGACGTAATATCTTCCAATTGAGAAAATTCAATACTGCATAATTCAGCTCTCACTTAATATTACATTATCTAGTTTAATTTCTTATTATTTTCTCACATCCATGTTACTTTAGTAGAGATACTGGAAACCAAAAAATTTGAAATCTCCATATTTTACCAATTATATCAATAATAAAAACATACTTATTAATTGCCACTCTTCAGAGCACTTTACTTATATTAACTCATTAAATCCTCACAATAACCTTGTAAATTAGGTCCTGTCATTAGCTCCATTTTAAGATGAGGAAACGAGGCACAGCAAGATTAAGTAACTTGCCCAAAGTCACAAAACCAGTATGTGGCAGAGCTGGGATTCAAATCCATGGCAGTAGTCTACCATATCCTCATCTAGTGACTACCCAGTCACCATGATCTTGTCTTAAGTCTACAAACCAGTAAAATGCTTATGTTTATTTACTTTTCTAGGAGAGTCCTAACTGACCAAAATTACAAATACAAATGTCTCTCTTATTTGAGAGATATTTGCCCTGTGAATTTATAAGAAGTGCCAGTGCATAAGTCTTATTTCCAAACTCCAAATATCAATATATTCTTAGAAATAATAAGCTTCTTATCCCTTGCAATTTCCTTTTATTAACATGTCATTCATGTCCGATAAATTTACTTGTCATTGGCCAAACCAAAAAATAAATTTTTTTTCGGGAGTAGGTGTGTTATTAATTTGCCAAAAGCCTGTATCCAAATTTGTTAGCAAATGGTGAGACGGGTCTCTCTATTCCTAAGAACGGAGTATTTCAGAGCTCGACTTCTTAAACTGTTCTCTCCCACTTTCTAAATATATTGTTGTTAACTGAATGGATATTCTCTGGCAGAGCTGTGGAGAACGCAGCCTGTAATATCTAATAACCAGAATAGTATACACATTCCCATACACACACTTACCACAGATGCCAAGGTTGAAGGTTTTGAAATTCTTTAAAAATATGTCACTCTTTAAAAGATAGTTGTCTATATAGTGATGAATTGTATCATTTCTTCAAAATAATGCCTACCTAAAAAGAACTTTAATTAAAAATAAAGTTCAAATGAAATCATGGCAATCTTGTGAATAATCAAGCTGCTTGGCAGAAGTTTACTTGGCAGCCGACTTTGTCAGAGCAGTTTTAAACTATCTCGTGAAAAAATGCCTATAACACAGTCCTAGCTCCAGAATTAGGGGAGCACTAATTTATAGATTAAATACTTCTTCCAGTTCTTAATAGACACTTCCATAATAATTTTAACACACGTTGACATAGGCTTCTGTTACCATATCTTTAAATAACCACCAAGAAGAGACAGTTAGTACTCTCAGGCTAGGTCCAGCTGGGCATAGCATGAAATGGAATGACCAAACAGTAGTTATCCTGTGGACTTAAGCACTGTAACTAGGCAGGCAAGGTAATTCAAACCCTACTCATCTGCATTTTCCTCAACCAACTGACTAATTCAGGGAGGATTTAAGATATACATAAGAAGAGAAAACAGTGACTCTCAGGTTTATGAGGATATAGAATGAGTTAGAGAGCTTAACCACAGATCTCTTCTCCATGTGGGTGAAAGGAACATAAATGCTTGGCCTGTGTCTGTGAGCAACCTTCTGCCTCTAGGGGAAACGAAGGTCAATTTGGGAATGTAGAACAAGTCATTCCAGGAAAACATTGTTCACAGCCTCTTGTTCACTAGCTGTGAGGTGAGGCTGCTGATTATCTTCTAGATAGGTTTGATAACTTATACAAATAATGCTTTGGTATGGCCAAGGAATTTATTTTACTACTCATTTACAGGGACCACCTTCCCAATATTATTGGACCTGCTTGGTTCCACAGTCTGATTTTCAGTCAACTGTGTTTTTAAAGGAAGGGCCATGAAAGGGTGGGAGATTTGGATATGAAGATGTCAAATGAGCAGGGAGGATTGGTACCTAGGGAAACATAATGCAGACTTGGACAAATTCTGTCATCTCCATCCTTTAAGCACAGTTCCTTGTGCATGGATTGATTCACTCAGCATATACCTCTTAGGTGTCTTCTAGAGCTATGGCGCAGATGTGAATAAGATACAGCCCCTGGCATCACAGTTATGATATAGAATCTAAAGAATGGAAAGTACATTTCTGCCCAATTATCCAGCAAAGGCATGAATCTCTTCTATAAAGTCTCTGCCAAAGTTTTATACTACCACTATTGATTCAGTTAGTAGCTAAGATGTATTTGTTCTCATTAATCCTCCCAACTTTTTTGCAAGTATGACAAGCAGATCTGCCATAACTTCCCCTATCTCTTCATAAAAAAGTTAACAAAGACAGAGTCATTTTCCTGAAACACAGGGTAGCCTGTGAGGCTGAACTTTGGTTATCAGGACCTTGAGTTAGGGCGACAAATTCTACCTGCAGGTTCTTAACTGCATGCTAGTTCTAAAACTTATCCACCGTCAATCACATTGTGAAATGAATGCCCTTAAAAATTCCTGTCAACAAAATGAAGGTAAATTATATAGAAAAGAAACTTTATTAAGACCCCAAAATATATCAGTTATATAGAGAGTAACCACATGTATTGATCTGCTAAGGACAGTCCTAGTTTACAACTATGGCCCAGGGTAATTATTAAATGGGCCTTGATGCACACTCAAATGTATCCTGATTTGGACAATGAATTATATATTTAGGTGGTGCCCTGAAGTTCTGAGCAATAACGCTGATGAGTCAAATTTCTATAACTCTCTATGCCTTAAAATACCTTGTTCACCTCTCCAAACAGGGTTTAGGAGATCTACTATCTCTCTTTCTTTTAATTATATCCAAGGAATTCTTAGGTATCATTTTTACTGCAGAACAATAAATATTTGAGAGTAGGGATAAATCTGTCCTAGCCATTGCTTTATTCTCAGCAGCTGAAATGGTACCTGGAACATATGGGCACTCAATACATCTTGATTGACTGAAAATGGAATTAATGAATATTTCTGCTAATCAATGGCCTAATTTGTCCAGTGCTGTTCTATTATTTTAATATCTTCTTAATGAAGTTTGTGAAAACATTCACACTGGAATATGAACCTTGCCTAACCGGACTTTAACTAGCGTCTTGGCACATCCCACTTTAAAGATATTTGCTTTGCCCTTCCTTGCTTTCATCTTACTAGATTGGTCTTCCAGCTAACAAATAGCATTTTCCTTCTAACATGAGGCCTCTTTAGACTTTAAGCAATATGTCCCCGTGCAATGATCTTGGGTTCTGCACAGCCGAGTTATTGGTACATGGCATCACACTCACGCTCCCTATTTGCCTACATGAATGACTAAAGCATCTGGATTCAAATGACTGGATCTATTACATGGTACTTCTAATCAGAGAACAGTGGTTTGTTGTTTCTATTCACTCATATTTTTCCATTAAAGTTTTCATAATCATTTTGTATCCTATTTTGTTTGTTCCCCATGGTATAAATAAAAATTATCTGTGGAAAATAAAAAATGCTTAAATATGACTCATTTTAACTTTGGGGGAATATCCTATATTTAGTCTCTGTAATTATCATCTATATCCAGAGGAGGTACTCAACTTTTTATCTGCTGCCTTTCAAAAGACATTTAATTTAATTAAAAATTATCATTGGGTCCCTCTTGTGTCCCTATACCATCTGCACAATAGGAAAAAAGAAATATTCAAATGGCATGGCATTTTTCTCTAAATAGGAATACCTTGTGAGATGAAATCTTTGTGCATTGGCTAGCAGATGCTGGGCATTCAACTTATTTTTAGAATAATCTTAGGCTCACTGCAGAAAACAGTAGAGTGCATTTTCATAAAGTCCTCCAGTTTCCATGGCAAATAGGGCCATTATTTCTTCTGAAACGGAAGGCTTTTACTTACACTTTCCAAATGCTTTTCATATTGTGCCAAAAACTCAAGTCAGTCCAGAAACAAGTATACTAGTGGCTTATTGTTAAAAGCAGTTCTTAAGTAAAAATGTGCAGTAGGTCAAAATGACCTTTCATTCAGGCCTGTCAAGAGCTCCAAATAATACACGGCAGTCAAATGACATGCATTCATCTTAGATGTAGGCAATAAGAAGAGTTTTAATGATCTAAAGTACTTCATCACGATAAGCATATAAAGACAATGAGTTTAGATATTCTCCATGAAAACCGTAATGAGTTGATTCTTAAGTTACAAGATACGGGCTTTGAAAATCACTTATATTCAAATCCATTTAATACCTAATATGCATTATGCATATTAACACATCAGAAATAAAAACTATGTAATTTTGTAAGCTCTGCTTAGTTTCATGATAGGTGATGGCATTCCTTCCTTAGAGGATCATGGAATTTTTAATATTGAATACTAAGTGGATTTTAAAAAAGCAACTAATTAGATTAATAAAATATCAACATGATATTTATATTGTTTACTATTTCTTTGCTTGTAAAAAATTTACACAATGACTAAAGGGAAATCAATTACAAATTAAATCTCTAGATAAAATTTGCAGATGAATCTCCTTTTCCTTTCAGTATAGAATTAGTCTATAGTATCAGTCTTAAAATGAATGGAGTTAAATCTACAATGTTAATACTAACCCATACTAATGTCAATGTTTGTCATCTTTGTTACTGCTTATTTAACTAAATCTATTGGCTGCAGTACTTCTCTTATGGGCAAAATATAACAACAGATATATGACAAATAATTTTTATATAGTTAATATGTAACTACTCAGGAAGGGACTATTCAAAGGTCTAAATCCTTCTGGATATGTGGTCTGGGAAAACTAGTTGGGTCAAGTATGAGTAGCAGATTCTTCTATCTGCTTAACACTGACCAACAGAACACCACTGACTTCCATGCCAGTGCCAGCACTACTCAACCAGCATAGCCCTTCCTTATCCAAAGCCTGAAGCCAACTTGCTACCTCTGCTTTCAGGCTACTGTCTCTATACTAGCATAAGCAGCTCTACTTCATTCATTCAAGATCTCAAATCATATCTGATGATATCCTGACTCCTAAGCCTGTCTCTGTCATTTTAATTTTTGTATAATTGGAATCACTTTGGGTATATGGTTTTAACTATGGCCAACCCAATATGTATGTTCTAGGATAGCAAGTATTCTGTTACAGCACACATACAAATTATAAAGAATTGGCAGTTCATTTCCAAAAGTGTGATTGACAGACATAATGCTATCTATAATAACATCCAATATGAGCCAGGTAAGTGCTCAATAATAACAAATATTGTTATTTGTGTTAAAATAGTGTTATTTGTCAGTTCTCAAAAATAACAATGTAATTGCAGCTGTGTAAGAAGATTCAATTCTTTGGCATAATGAAATGGTTTTACCTTTTCAAATAAATGTCCTCTTCTGTGCTATATTCAATCTCTCTTTTCCACATAGAAGCATTTCCTGTAATGACATCAGGCCAGAGTACATACTTTTAGCCACCTCAGGTTGTTTCAATAGTTTTATTTCAGTATTTGTATTAGTCAGTAAAGGGGTACTGATGCAAAATACCAGAGATCGGCTGTTTTTTATAAAGGGTATTTATTTGGGGTAGAAGTCCACAGTTACCAGGCCATAAAGCATAAGTTTCTTTCCTCACCAAAGTCCTTGTCACATGTTGGAGCAAGACAGCTGTCGATATTTTCCAGGGTTCGGGCTTCTTGGGTTCCTCTCTTCCTGGGGCTCCGTTTCTCTCCGAGCTCAGCTCCTCTTTTTCCTCCACAAGGTCAGCTGTAGCCTATGAGGCTCTCTAGGCTTTGTCTCTCTCCACAAGACCAGCTGTGAACTGTCAGGTGAATGGCTCATCTCTTTTCCCAGGGCCTTCTCTCCTTCCTCATCAGAACTTCACACCAAAGCAACTACAACTCTGTCCTTTGCCATGTCTTTTATCTTTGAGACTCCACCCACCAATGGGCGGGGCTCAATGCCCTACTGACACAGCCCAGTCAATGCCCTAATCATAACTTAATCATGCCCAGATGAACAGACCAATTTACAAGCATAATCCAATATCTATTTTTGGAATTCATAACTATATCAAACTGCCAAACTGCCACAGTATTCAACATTCAATCCTTTTTCTTTTATTTCTTGGTCTTTTATCTGCTTCAAAACACTTTTCCTCCCTCTGCCCCAAACAGGGTAGTATAAAATCTCTAAGAGCTACCTCTAATTGTTTTAGATCTTCCAGCCATGGAATAAGGAGGAGAGAGGGGGCAACAAGTTCTTAATTTACTGGGTAAATGTGTGATCCTTTGTTTCTCCTTCTCTAGCTAACATCCTTAGTTGTCAATATTGCCTGTATGGTATGTGTTAAATGTTGGTTCTCATATCTTGGAGCTCAGATGTGGTTTCTGCAGGAAGCCCTGAGAGAACCTCTGTACTAGACATTTTCTTGAAATGGGAGACCAGGCTTTGGCTGCTTCTTTCACCCCTTCCTTGGTTCCCACCATAGGGGAAGCAACCTACAGTCTTTTGCTAACTTCTTGGAGGTATCTACAACATGGATC
>PVKH010003366.1:12665-25187 GCA_004027955.1 Chaetophractus vellerosus
CCTCTGTGTTTTTTCTATGTTTGCTTCTTGTCTCCCCCGGTCTCTGCTGCAACGCTGCCGAGTCGGCCCTCCCCGGCGGAGGCTCACTCCTTTTGTGGGTGGCTCCATTCCGTTTTCACGGGCGGCTCCGCTCCATGTTTTGCAGGCAGCAGTCCTCCATGTTTTTGCGGGCTGCCAGCTTCCGCTTCGCAGGCAGCAGCTCCACTTTTCACGGGTGACTTTGCCATGCCTGTGGGGGCTCCGCCCTGCCCGTAGCGGCTTTTTGCCCTGCCCACGGCGGCTCTGGCCCGCCCATGGCGGCTTGCCTTTCTCAAGGCCGTCTGCCCACCCGGAGAGGTCCCCGGGAACCGAACCCGGGCCTCCCATGTGGTACCCCAGCGCGCTCTTTATCCACTGAGCTATCTAGCCGGGCCCAACACCAGTTTTTTAGTAGTGATAAGAAGCAGTTTGAGTTCTCCCACAAACATTCTTGGTGATTCTCTAGAGTCCTCCATTCTTAATTTTGGGGATAGGCAGCATCCATCTTCCCCACCACTGGAGAGAATGAGAGAGGCTCTCTACATGAGCAATTCATTTCCCCTAAATTGACTTCCATCTTCCTTTTCCATTTATATCCACTGGGAGGCAAGTAATATGATAATGAGGCTAATGATGGTGGTAAATGTGATCATGGAAGAATGATCTTTAGCCTTAAAAGGAGGTAGCTGGTCCCAATTGGAGGTGGCTTTCTAAAAATAGAACATGTGGCTACATAGCACCTTTTATTTTCAACTTGGTTCTTAAACATATGGACTACAGTAAAAATCCCACAGGACATCCCATTGCATATACAATTCTTTCCTTCTCAATACAACTCTACTAAATATTTATTCCTTGTAGACCAAAGGAAGGCATCTTTAATAATTATCTTAAATGGAAGATATATTTCAGACCCTGAGCCTTCCTGGTGCCCTTAATACCCATTTCAGCCTTAAAAGAGGCTAGGTTCACCTCTATTACTATGCATCTGTGACTCTATACAAACTGCATGAAAACTCTTTTTAAAGAACAAGACATAAATAAGAATATGATATAATTTATTCCACAGTATCTCTCCAGATGAATTGTTCCTTGTATCTTTTAACAATCTTCACATTTCCTGATTTAAAAAAATCAGAACAGGTAGCTTAGGCATTGCTTTGTTTAGGACACTGATTGGATAAGTGTCTAATTAAGAGCACAAAATCACTAGTGTAAGAATCAGGCTGGAGGAAATAAAGGTTATGATTTAGGAGCCAATTTCATAATACGTTTCCAGGAATGGATACAATAGCAAGAAGTCACAATATGCCACAGGAAAAGAGATAGTTCAATTTAGTGTTGCCCACCAAATTCTATCTAGAAGGAATTTACAGTCAGAAATAAACTCTGGGTGGGAAGGGGAATGTGGCAGATAAGTGACTTGCCTTGAAACTCTATTGCACTGTTAAAATCTGTTTGGCTTTTTGTTTGTTTGTGTGTTTGACCAAGATCACTTGTTTATATAGGTGCTTGAGTAGGCTTATGGAAATTCCAGAAGGGCCCAAACTTCTAACCAACAATACCACCTGTAGCAGTTTGATATTATTGATGAACTCCTAAAAGTAATATTGGATTATGTTTGTAAACTGGTCTTTTCCTCTGGGCATATCAGAGTGTATTGGATTCAGAGGTTTTACTTTTACTTGATTAAATAATGATGAAGGCTTGATTGGGCCATGTCAGTAGGACATTGCACCCCCACCCCCTTGGTGGGCGGGGACTCACAGAGAAACCCCACCACAGAAAAGGGAGTTTGGAGTTTTAATGCTGGAGCCAGGGGAAGTAAGCACAAGAGGAGCTTGGACATGAGGAAGGAGAGAAGGCCCAAGGAAAAGAGACGAGCCATTCGCCTGATAGTCTACAGCTGTTCTTGTGGACAGAAGCAAACCTGAGAGAAATGAACCCTGGGAAGAGAGGAACCCAGGAAGCCTGAATCCTGGCAGACATCAGCAGCTGTCTTGCTCCAAAACATGGCAAAAGACTTCGGTGAGGGAAGTAACTTATGCTTTATGGCCTGGTAACTGTAAGCTTCTAACCCAAATAAATACCCTGTATAAAAATCAACCAATTTCTGGTACTTTGGATCAGCACCTCTTTGACTGACTAATACACCACCAAAAAAAAAAAAAAAATCAATTCGCAGCCTCTACCACTGACTAGTTAAGCTACATAGAGGGGTATGTGTGGCAGAAAGACCAGACCTCATTTCAAAAGATTGGATAAAATAGCAGAAGTAGCAGATAAGTATAGAGCAAGTACAGTACTCTAGAAAGTGAAGATAAATCAGATAAATTGCCATCCCTTCCTGGAATTCTTGTACTGGAAAGAAAAATATATTAGATTATCCACTTCCATTCCCTATTAATTTAATAAATACCCTTTATAATGGCTGTTTGCCCAATTTGAGAAATAAGACTATTTTTTTTAAGAAGCCTTAGATTACATAAATGTTATATCAAAAATATAGAGGATTCCCATATACTTCATTCTCTCCCCCTCCTACACTTTCCTACACTAACAACATCTTACAGTAGTGCGGTACATTGTGTTACAATTGATGGACACATTTTGAAACATTTCTACTAACCATGGTCTATAGTTTACATTATAGTTTATACTTTTCACCACATAATTTTATAGACTTGAAAAAATGTATAATGGCCTGTATCTGCATTGCAATGTCATGCAGGATATTTCCAATGTCCCAAAAATGCCCCATGTTACACCTATTCTTCCCTCTCCCTCCCCTCAGAACCTCTGGTGGCTACTGCCTTTATATCAGTGATACAAGTTCTTCCATTGCTAGAATAATAATAAGTCTACTTTTGTCCATAGTTGCATTCCCCTTTATATTTATTCATTCCTCAATCTTGAGGATTTGGGGATGAGGATGCCCACTCTATTTCTGATTGAGAGTTTAGATCCTGTATTAGTTGGGGTTCTCCAGGGAAACAGAATTGACGGAGATACGTGTAAATATTTGAGATTTATAAAATTCTCTCATGTGACGTGGGGATGCACAAGTCCAAATTCCACAGGCAGGCTGCAAACCAGGGTTTCCAAAGAAGGTCCTTGATAAGTTCACAGGAGACATTGGCTGTCCAAAGTCGAGTTGGAAAATTCTCTCTGAATGCTGAAATCAGTTCCCCTTTAAAGGCATTCCACTGATTGGATAAAATGTCACTCATTGCTGACAGCAATCTCCTTGGTTGATTGTAGATGTAATTAGCCATCTATGCAACCAACTCACTGATAAAGTCTATAAATGTTCTTGTATTATAATTAGTCCAGTGCTTGCTTAACCAAACAACTGGACACAATAACCTGGCCGAGTTAGCACATTAGCCTAACCATCACAGATCCCATGGGGCAGATGGATGGAACTGTCTTGCTTGTAGTTGTAGATACTCTCTCTTTTTTGGGACAGATGTTGGCCATTATCATCTTCTGTTAGTTGTCCTGGATGAGTCCATTGAACTAGAGAGTAGATATTGCAACTCTGCTGAGATTCAGTGCTCAACTGGCATATGAACAGGCTAAAGATTTAAGTCTCTGGGACATATATTTAAGGAGTATAGTGCTAATTATAGGTTCAATAAAAGGAGCAGGAGAGCCATGTGTAGGGAAATTATAAATGAGTCTAACCAGGTTACACTGGAGAGCATATACATCCGGCTCTTGATATTGATGTATGTACTTATGAACCTTACTCTTGTGAAATTGAAACTTAGCCTGGTATTAGATATTGCCTAAGAGTTACTTCCTGAAAGCTTCCTTGTTGCTCAAACGTGGCCTCTCTCTAAATGCACTACCTTCCCCCAAGCATGGGACACAACTCCCAGGTATGAGCCTCCCTGAGATCGAGCGATTATTACCAAGCACCAACTAGCGATGCAGTTGGAGAAAGAACTTGACCAAAAGGGGAAATATTAAATACAAATGAGTTTTTATAGCTAAGAGATTTCAAAGTGAGTTGGGAGGTCATTCCAGACATTATGCTTATGCACATCTCAGCAGGATCTCATTGACTGCTACAATAAACAGTGCCTCTAACGGCAAGACTCCTGAGGGCTCTTGAGACATCTAGACACTATAAGCAGGGCAGAAAATCTCAGGAACTTGGTACCCTGTCAGTGGGCCTTACTTTGGAAGATTGACTTTTAAAACGCTGATGGCTTTTAAACAGAATAGACCATATAGGTTTGGAAAGATGATAGATAACATAGTGTCATTCATCTTACAGATGAAATGCCAGCTATGTAGAATACATACCACATCTGGTGTTCAGTTGAATGTTCAACAGGATGCATTCAAATTTCATAAGTGATAATATTGTTATTTGGATTAAGGAAAGTTTGGAGCATTGGTTTGAAAGCTAGATTTTAATGAATGCTTGTTAATGTTTTCGGCCTTTAGTCCTCATTTATTGCTTGCAGTAGACCTTGAGGGAATAGTGCATTAACCTTGAAAGTCTTCCACATTAAACATGAAAGTTTGGCAGAACATGCAAGGTGCTTTATAGAAGGTGTCATTATATGCTTATATATTGACAAATGTGATTGACAATCTCGCACTACATGGTCCAAGTACCACCAAGTAATCAGGAAAGGGAAAAAAGTAAAAATATAAGCCTAAATTATTTAATGACTCAACTTCAATTGAAGATAAGCATTAAAACCAATTGAGTAATTTGCAGAAGTTTCAAGGAGATGTCACTGAAAGAGATGGCAAGCAAATTACAAACTTACTTGGGTTGCCTGAGCTTATCTTTGCTTGCTAATTTGTGTCATATATTACCTCATAATCAAAGAAGCCAATTAATACAACTGCTATAGAAAAAATAAGCATGTTCACATCTGATGTGATAATAACTTCCCAATAGATAATAACTAGTCAATATTTGCCTTCAACATTTTTAGGGGCAAGCTTTAGCCTAAGATCTTTTGATTTAATTTCCCCAAAAACTATCAGAGAAGTCTTAGCCCAAGTTTCTACTCTCCAGTTTTCCTAACACTGGGAAGGAATTTCCTCTAAAGGGCTTATCTTCCTTAACAACCCTTATACACAAATCTGATTCACTAAGCAATTACATTCCTTTATTCCCTATGCAGAGATGTAATAAGCCCACTTTTTTCCTACCATTCATGACACTGAAAAATGATACTACATATATGACTTTGTATTTGTCCAAAATATTGGGCAACCTTTTTTTTTAATCAGAGAGGAAACTTTGACTAATTCTCAAGGACAGTTTGAAACCACCTGCCCCAATCGACCTGAAAGGCGCCTGAAGTAATATCTCCAGCATAACCAAGCTCTCACATTGTATTTAACTCTTTCCAAAAAGAAAAATAATGTCTCAACTCTTAAAAGTATTCATATAATATGAAAAAGTGTGCATTTTGGCTTTTAAATTAATAAGAACAGTCTTTAAAAACAAAAAGAAGCAAATTCTAAATAGATCTTACAGTATGTTACAATATAAGTTTATCCGTTTACAAGTTTATCAGATTACATATAAAAGGAAATCTATATGTAAGGAATTCGCATACTTTTGTTAACTCTCCTTGATACTTATACCATCTTCCTTTTAAATTAAAATAGTTTGTATAAGTAAAAGAATGTATATTTACAGAAATGGCAGTATGGGGTAGTGATTTAGAATTTACTATTACAACATTATTATTTAGTGCTTAGGACTTGTTCAGCAACCTATTGGATGTGCATACTCCTGTAAGTTACTTAAACTCCTTATGCTTCAGTTTATTTACCAGTAAAAATAAAGGTAATACCTGTCTACAAGGATTTTGTCAGGACTTAACAAACAAAAGTTTGGGAAATTATTACCAGAGTTCTTGGTGCCCAATGAATGGTTGCTAATTATTATTTTTAAGCAAAATGGAATAATATAGTGTTAATGTCTATGTACGTAGTGTTACTTGTTTTAATTTTGTTCATGTTCCTCAGAGAGCTTAAATAATAAAATTATATTTTGACTGTACCAGAAGAAAGAATACTTAGGATGTTCATTGAGTGCAAAACCAGTTTAAAAATTAGTGCTGACTCTGATGAATGAATCTGCAAATAATTTTTAAAAATCAAGGCTATTTTTCAGTGCCTTGGATAAATGATGTAAATAAACTGGGTTTGATAACAGTAGGTAGATTGTAAATGGAGACATTAAGAAAATTGATGAAAATGTTTCTTAGGAAATATTGGAACCTAATGATTGATTAAAGACATAGGCTCTCACTGTTTGAATATGTGAATATATATACATATATACACATAGCTAGATATGTATATATACTTAAAAATAATTTTGATGATTCAAAAATATGATGGAATACATTTTGAAAGGAATTTTATTAATATCTATTTCTTCAGTGTCATCAATGTCTTATCCCATTATTCCCACTCTGGAGTTAATTGCATTTTTATGTTGCCAGACACAAGATTTATTACTGCTGTAGAAAATTATCAAGATTTGAAAATTAGGTTGGTCAATAATTCCAAATTACACAGAACTTCAAGAAAAATGTTTTCTGACATTTCTCCATTATTTTTAATACATAATGATTTGTCAAGTAAATGTACTAAATTACATAACATTTCTTTGAGAAAAAAAATGATGAATGTCCACATACAATTACTATACTATGAACTTTATTTTCATTTTCTGTTAATTTTATTAAAATAAACTTATAGTTCCTGTAAGCAATCAAACTGACAGATAATGGCTTAGAATTGCCTTCCCTAAAATTCTTTTTTCTCTCTTCCTCTCTCTTTCTCTCTCCATGCACGCATTTACTCACGCACACACACACACACACACAGACATAGACACATACACACAGCTGTGTGTCACTCACTGGCCAAATAATGAAAGAATGTTGTAACATTACAAATCCCTTCCCGGAGCTCTTTAATGTGTCTAAAATTAGAGAAATCCAAACTAAACTCGGAGCAGCCTCCTCACCACAACTGTAGTCAATGACCACAGCTGGCTACTTAAAGGGGAAGCAAACAAATCCTGAGACATCACTAGGACTGACTACAGAAGAGAGTGTGAATAGAGTCAGTGAGGGCCTGCCCAGTGTGAGGCCGGTAGAGTCACCTGTATGCCTGTCGGCTCCAGCAACCGAACCCCGCTTAATTTCTTTAAGCATTGCCCTGTGAGAGGCACAGAGAGTACCTGGTTTATACCCTATCTTAGTTTTAGTCTTCTGAGGCACAAAGATCACAAATCCATTCTCCGGGAATAATGTCCTCATTATTTTAAGGGGGATTATTTTATGGGCTAGGACTCGGCTTGTCTCCTGTGTGGCTGATGGTCAAATTGACATCCTGTGTGAATGAATTCCCTCACCAGGTTACACACAATGTGAATCTGGCTCTAAGAATGCAGCCAATTGCTTCTATTGTTCAAAATATCTAAACAGTGGAGGATTCTGTAAGCTTATATGGCTGACATCCATTTGGCAATATCGTTCTGAGCCTCAGGATTCTGCTGAACCTTCCAAATACCAAGCTGAAAAAATTACACTGTTTCTAAATGCCTTAGGGTTGTTAAACGTAGCTTTCAAAGCTCTGCGAGTACAAACATGGGCCACTCTTTTTAGAGATACACTTCAGTATTGCACGTGTTCCAAGAGATTTTTATAGACCAAGTGATAAAGGATATAATAATATAGATATATGTTAGAATTAGTCAAATAATGACATAATGTAAGAAGCAGGCTCTTTCACCTTTACCTGATATCATACCTGTGCTAAACTTTCACAGCAAATTGTTCATGGTTTAAGTAAAGGAGATAATGAGACCTTTCTTGTCCAGCTAAGAGGACACAGCTCCTTTTACATGGCAGGGATAAAGGAGGAGGGGTGAAAAGGAGAACTCATGGCTCAAAGAGTACTGTGAATCAGAAAATGAGTTCTTATATCTCTTCCATCTGGGACTTGCTGCATAACTTTAAACAAATTCAATTTCAGGATTTTGGTCATCCTTCTGTAAAATAGGAATAGTAAACTGTGTTCTACTTCATAAAATTGTTGTAAAAATAAATGAGATATTTAATGTGAAACAAGACTGAAAATTGGGGCTGGCTGTAGCCCAATTGGTAGGGCACCGGTTTACCATATAGGAGGCCCCGGGTTCAGCTCCTAGGGCCTCCTCGAGCGGGCAGACCACCTTGAGAAGGCAAGCCCCCGTGACTAGGGCAAGCCGCCACGAGCAGGCAGGCCGCTGTGCGGTAAAGCTGACTCAGCGGGTCGCCGCAGTGGGGGGAGGCAAACAGATACAGAAGAACACAGCAAGAACAAGCGGGGGGTGGGGCATATGTAATAAATTTTAAAAATCAATCTTTAAAAAAAAAGGAGTGAAAATTATAATTATAAATAACTAGAGAGACACCCTTTAGAGCAATTTATTCATGCTTGAAAATTTAAGGCATTTATTAATTTGGCAAACTTTTACAGAGGGCATATTGTGGCTTGGCTACATGTAGACCATTGGGTGTATCCCTGGATAGCTAACTATAATTTCAAGTCCTCTTTGTGAGGTCCCAAAATCTGTTCTGAGGCCATTTTTTTAAGGTGGTACCAGGTATTGAACCCAGGACCTTGTACATGGGAAGCAGGAGCTCAACTACTGAGCTACATCCACTCCCCAGGAGGTCATTTGTAAAGGCTGAAAATCATGCCTGTTAAATATTTCCTCAAGCCTGCTACCCAATAGCTAAGCTCCAAACGTGCATTGGTCATATTGTTTAATAAATTTCTTTCTGCAATAGAAAATAAAAGGAAACAAAGGGGATAGAAGTTCATAAGTATGTGAGGCAGTTAGTGAATAGAATAATAGGTATTAATCATAGAGAAGAATCAAAGTATCAAGAGATACTAGTGTTTATGAAGCACTAAATAAACATAAGCCATCAGGGTGCTAAATATTCAAGATACTCTAAATATGTATGAGACATGAGGCACCCAATATTCAAGAAGCATTAAGTATTCAGGATACACTAAATATACATGAGCATTCAACATTCACAAGACCTTAGCTAAGTCGCCCATTGGTGACACCCACTCTGTCCCCAGAGTCGTCTGTCCAAGAAACAGCAAATCCCAAGGCTCTTCAAGCAGGCCGATCGACAATATTGTCCAGACGCACTTGTTCCTACATTGCTCCAGTAGAACAAGTATGTTTCATGAGCCCAGGGCACCTTGCTCAAACCTCAATCACCCCTTCAGCAGGGAAGACTGACGGGGCAGACAGAGAGACAGAACATGGGAACATAGCATACCCCAGGATTCAGGCGGTGTGGTCCTTCTACCACATGCAACCTTTCCTAAGTGTTCGCTTACCCTGTCTTTCCCCTTGTTTCCCACTGCATGTCTTAAATTGATTTAATAAACCATGTCATATGAGCATTTTAAATTGATCTGTGAGTCTTTCTGTTCTGTGACCACTGGGATTGCCTGCTTGGGACTATACTTAAAAGCTACTGTCACATCAAGGCAATTTCCCTCATGACACCACTCTGCTAAAGCAGCTGCTGAATTGGACTCTTCAGACTAATCCCAAATATCAGATGCTCTCCCATATACCTACTGTCCCCATCAATCCTGCCCTGCTAACACTGCAATTTCTCCTGATATTGTCCCTTGATGCAGAGGATCTCTTAAATCACACTAATATCATTGTTAATACAAGCATTTTATATTAACTGAGCTCTGTTCCAAGCCCTTTACAACTGTGATTTCATTAAATTCTCATGAGAACTTATGAGCTTGATAGTATGATTATCCTCTGCATTTTACAGATGAGGGATCTGAGACAGAGATTAAGGTGTTTACACAAGGTCACACAGCTAGTCAGTTGGTGGTAGAGTTGATATCCAACCCAAGCAGTCTAGTTCCAGAGCCCTTGCTTAAACCACCAGGTATAAGGCAGCCTATGGCCTTAGTGCATGACTCTTGGATTTCAGCCTTCTAATGTTCATTGGCCTTTTGAACCTGTCAATGAAGTTAACCATTTTTGTATTTCCCATTTCTCGGCTTACAATGGACAAGAGTGTGCAAAAATGAGGAAGTTATTTCAAAGGAGATAATAACAGCAAGAGAAGGAGCCTGCATTTATCACTGGAGTGAGGCTTTAAATTAAGAATACCTGGGGGGGGCCGGCCATAGCCCAGTGGATAGGGTGCCGATTCACCACATGGGAGGCCCCAGGTTCGGTTCCTGGGGACCTCTCCGGGCGGGCAGACCACCTTGAGAACGGCAAGCTGCCATGGGCGGGGCAAAAATCCGCCACGGGCAGGACAAAGCTGCCACGGGCAGGGCAAAAAGTCACCACGGGCAGGGCAAGCCACCCAGGAATGGAAGCAAAAGCCGCCCTCGAGCGGAAGCAAAAAGCCGCCCGTGAACAGAGCAGGGCCGCCTGCGCAGTGAGCTGACTCAACACATCACCGCAACGGGAGGAGACAGAGCAGACACAGAAGAACACAAAAATGAACACAGCAAGAGCAAGCAGAAAGGGGGGGATATGAAACAACAACAAAAAAAGATATATAAAAAAAAAGAATACCTGAAAGTTTATGAATATTTATGGAGTCGCCAAGCCCCAGAAGAAGGTAAAGAATATGCCACTCTTTTTTTCTACAGTCCATCACTGCCAAGGGAAACCTAAGAAGTTCAAATGGAAAAAGTTCTATACATTAATATGCAATCAACCTAAGATGTTTCATAAAGAAATTCCTTAGAGACCTTCCTTACATCTCAACTAAATCCTTTTTGCTCTTTTTAATCCTGCTCCATGAGGCTCTTCCCGGCATTTGTTACATGTGGCCATATTTAACCCACATACAATCCTAAAAAGGGGTAATGGCTCTAATTCAGAAATGAAACAGAGGCTCAGAAACATGGAGTAACTAACCCCAGATTGCAAAGCCAATACATTGTTAAAAGCTGATTATGAACCCAAAGCTCAATGACAACAGGACACATGTTCTTTCCATTATATCTCATCACTGGTGAGCCTACATTGATTAGAAATGCAAAGAGCTGTATCATCACACTTATCTTTTACTCAGTCCTGTAAAAGACTCCCTGACAATGAATAATTTCTGCTTCAGCCCTACTTCTGGAGGGACGGACTTAATCAGGCAGAGAGTGGCTGACCAGTTCCTGGGAGGCCAGGAGCATGCAGATATTAACAGAACAAAGCACAAGAACCATAGGCACAGTAAAATGCTTGAACAGGGTTAATTTGTATGAGTCGTAGAAATTTTCTCTGCCCCACCCCCAACCCCACCCACAGTATTTTATTTTTTGGACTAGAGCAACATATCCAGCAGTTAGCTTTCAAAAATATCTCACTGGCCACATGTGGCCCACATTTTCAGACATTCCGGAAATGTACTGATTTGTACATTCCCACACCTTACAGGTCACACAAGCAGTGCTGACATGTGGAGCAATTTTCCTGCCATGTCATCTACCATCTGTGCTTACCTTCTTGCAAGAGGCAAGAAAATTCAGAAGATGGCAGGGAATTTACTCCTGATTTATAGAACCATAATTATTAATGGGAAGAAATAGCACTAATATACTTTTTTTTAAAAGATTTTTCATTTATTTATTTCTCCCTACCCCCTCATTGTTTGCACTTGCTGTGTCTATTCGTCTTCCTTATTTCTTTAGCAGGCACTGGGAACCGAATCCAGAACCTCCAATGTGGGAGAGAGGAAGGCGCCTAATCACTTGAGCCACCTCCGTTCCCTGCTTTGTTGTCTCTCATTATGTTTTCCTGCTTGTGTCTCTTGTTGTATCATCTTGTTGAGTTAGCTTGCTGCGTCTGCTGGTTGTGCCAGCTCACTGTCTTCTTTAGGAGGCATCGGGAACCAAACCAGGGACTTCCCATGTGGTAGGCGGGAGCCAATCACTTGAGCCACATCCACTTCCCTATACTTTTGAAATATGGGCAAATTAGGCCTGTAATTCCAATTATTTTATTAAATATTTGATAGTTCTTGTTTCTGTGAATTGTAAAACAATAATCTGTCTTTAAAATCAGTAAACATTTCATAATACTAAATGGTGGACTTCTTGTAGCTTGTAAATAGCTTTAACAAATCCCTCCATGGAAACCTTCTAATTAAAATCTAGATCAAGGGACCCTAATGTGTAGGAGAGGGACCCAGGTGAATTTGAAGTTGTTTTAATAGGTCCAAAAGTCCACAGAAATTGAAAAAATACATAGATTTATGCATATGTGCACTGCTATTTTTCAAATTTATACTTAAGAAAATGCAAATCTACATAAAATTGATATTGAATTAAAAGTAATTTTCATTCTTAATAATTTTAATTGATTCTAAAATTGTCCTTCCTGTAATGTGGAAAATTCAGAAAAACAAAAGGCACTAAAAGGCAGTCCTATTTTCTAGACATCTGGGAACCACT